>JAEMUL010000010.1:132452-158026 GCA_034510155.1 Eucriotettix oculatus
TCCCAGCTAAACTATTTTCCCCTTCTCCAATGAAAAACGCCACCACACGTGACGTGTGTTCACCAATCTTTATTCGTTCTACGTCAAGCGTGGGATTATTTCTCTGACAAAGGAAAAATATCTTTGGAAAATTTGGAAGGCAAAACAAGCCTAATCTTTTGTAGCTGCACGCAGACACGTTTTAAAGCCTGCACCCTGGCGCTGCGGAATTCCCACCTCTTGCCAGATTGTCTCTGAGTTAGAATATTATTGCTGAATTTCGATCGTTTAAAATCAAAGACATGTGAATTAAATTAGCGAGGGGTCCTACTGAAGCACAAGACCTCGAATGGGACGCAGAACCAATCAAGAAGCAGAAAATAATTTTGCTGCTCTGTGCATTATTGAAATAGAAAATAATCTCTTGATCAACATATCATTCAGGCAGCATTGTAAACATAATTTTTATGTATACATTTCCATGCCCCTATAACGGAATGTTACTTTCATCGTAACTTTCGCGATACTCAAAGCAGCTTAATCAAGTCAGTAAATCTAATGATAACTAAAATAAGCACAGAAACTTACTAAACGAAAAATCAGTACATTTTATTCTGCGTTACGTTAATTGATCTCAAATAATCCTGATACACCAATAGAGTTATATATCCCCCGGGTACCTCGATAGAGACAACAGTATAATCGGTTACCTGACGAGAGTCAAGAAGATAGCAATTTTTCTGCTAACCTAATATACTGACATATACTCCTGGCATCCTAAATGAAAAAGAGCTTGGTATTCTATGATAGTGAAAATATTATTGGCTGAATTGATGTTTGTGGTGGATCGTAAGTAACAATTAAACAAAGTTTGATAGACATTTCCCCACCCGCAAACCCACTCTGGACCTGAAGTAAAATTTAAATTGGATTTTTTTTGTCATAGTCAAGCTCAGCGACTCCAAAAGCCCCAGCATAGACACCAATCTCAGTTATTTGGTTATTTTATTTATGAATGTCCTCTCTACTCTACCATTAAGGCAGTTTCCTCACATATCGAATGGGGTTTAAATTCTACAAGAAGTTACTATCAATTTCATTGACCCCGAAAAATATTTATTCAACCAAAATATGGACCATTTATTCCGGTTTTGTAATTTGTGTTCCCTACAATTCCGCACGTAGGGGTTGTAATCGTTACTTATCAGGGTCTTAAAGGATACAAAAATCGGTGAATGTTACTCCACGTATTAAAATCTGTATAAAGTATTATATAGACATTCATTCCTTTTGAAATGACCAAATATTACTTGACCTACGAAAACTGGTCTTTATGGAAAACTAAACAAATCAACCAACAGGTTCCAGTATAGTCTTCGTAATAATCACAGTTGTTTGAAATGAATTTATCTTACATTTTAAAAGAAAATATTTTATATTGAGATTAAAATTGTTTTGTTGCTGTAGAATAAGATTGGGAATGTCTCCTGAAGCTGTAATAATACGGAACCTGGAGTACGTTAACGATTTTATGCTCGAAAGCGGAGCTAACTCTGCGGGTGAGTACAGTAAAGCGATTCTGCAGATTATATTTAACAATTGTTGTTTCCTATTGTGGATAAATGTGATAAAATCATTCTATAAACATATGATGAACTTGAGGGAAGGATTTTAATTTAAATAAAAATGAATTATTGGATTTGATTAAATATAAACGTATTAAATTTATTTAGAGAAAACAAAAGAAAGAACAATAATAACTTAACTTTAGAGTACAATATTTTAAATTTATCACGGGACCTCAGTTGCTGTTAGTAAGACTCCAACTACTTAAGGATCATTTTCTTATTGGCTTATCGTGTAGCAACAAAATCGTCAATCTGAATTTTTCGATATTGGCACAAACACACCTGAGATTTATTGTGCGTCGTAAACAGCTTCATCCATTGACCTCGCCGGTATCTTGAGGTCCGTCTTCCACGAATTCTGGCCGCTTCTGGAGCTCGTTCCTGGGCTCTGGACAGGACATCCTTCCTTCTACTACACCATCAAGATTCCTCGTTTTCTCTCCGCCGTATTACTAATTTCTCTAGTGTCGTGGCTCAACTAACACGCACTCTCCTGAAATCGTACTCGTACAATTCTCCATGCCCAACTCATCGAATTTCTCCTTCACTACTGCAGAGCCGTGGATCAAACACAACACACCCTCTATACTTATTCCTTTTTCAAGTATCCATTCCCGACTGATCCCATTTCTTCTTCTCACAGGTCATCTCCTTCATTCACCCCACCATGAGATGCATGGTGGATCACCTGACCTTCAGCCTCCAATTAAAATTCTGTTTGGCCCGTGGCTTCTCTTTATGGCCGTCCAAAATCCCCGGGACTCAGTTATCAGATTTTTAAGGCCCCAAACGGTGTTTTTGGTACGTTCTGATACCAGCCTCTCTGGCGCCTTGGTGTTTTTTTGAAATACTGTCTCCAATATGAGAACTTTTTCAACCAGTGACGAAATAAAATGGCGATTGCCATATCCACTCATGACATACTGAATCAGCAATATTTTCATTAATGTTAATGCAGCTTTAAATTTATATTCATCCCCTACAAAAACGTCTGACCGTCTCTGTGCTTTAGACGCACGTTAAATATTTCGCGGGTTTGATTCCTGGCTAGGGCCTGGGTGTGTTTTCAAGCACCCTTACTGAGTTTACCCGACAGAGAAAAGGAAAAGTAGATACCCAAGGAGAAAATCGCTATAAACTGAATTAAAAGAAATAAAGTTTCTATGCATACATTTTTTCCTTCCTTCCTCCAAGGGTTTACAGCCCATTGAGGGCCTTGGCCTACCGAGTTGACTGCGGCAGCAACTAGAGGCTAGCCACTACACCACAGGGGGTCGGCATGCATGTGTTTTTACTATTATTAATTTCCGTTAGTTGCTATAGGAGAGAAATGCTTTATATTACATAATTTAGTAAACCCTGATATTTTATTATACGGGGTGTAAGAGAAGTACGACCACAAACTTAAAGGGGAATAAAGGGCGTCATTATGAACATTTTACCACTGTTGGCATTTATTTTTTCAGAGACGTTTCTTTACTGGGGTAATGTATTAAGAAGGCAGAACTGATTGTGTGACACCAGATCTGACCTGCTTAAATTTCTTTTTCTCAGGCCGCATGGGAACACGTGTGCATGTAAAAAAACGACGCGGAGCTTCGTCACAGAATTGCGTCTGCAAAAAAAGCAATCTGTGGCATCTCCTTCAGAGTAGGGAAATCAATCATCCGGCCTGGTGAAATTTGTGTTGGGTAAATGCATGTCTTTTTGAGCAACTAATCTAATAAATTCAAGAATACGTGTACTTTCTTTATTTTACAAAGTAGATTCACACATTTATTTGATGACTCAGGATCTGAATAGAAAATGTTATGATCGGCAGTATCTAAGAATTATTAAATAATAACACTTGTAATAAATTTGGAAGTGAATAGGCAGTATGCTAGAGGCTTCATTATAGCTAAAATAATAGTGACATAAATTTAATTTTTATTTGTTTTTCTTTAAACTACTCTACATCCACAATTACAATATTATTACCAATATTTTTGGCCTTTCGCGTACATAGTTTTGTTTCACCCCTTGAATAATATTTTTATGTTCTACAATCACCAACCCGCTCCCATATAAAAATTAGCAGCTCTAATTTACAAGATTATCCTCAATGAATATGCAGAATACAATTAACCTAGATCTGTAAGTTGCAGTGTAGAAAACATTGCGTAGAATGTTTCGTTTTCAATAATTCTATATTTTGACGGACGTTAAGGAATTCTGCTACTTGGGAAGCGTAATAACTAGGGATGGTAGAAGTATAATAGACAAAAAAATTGGATAACACAGGCAAGGAAGGCTTTCCGAAAAAGAGGGTAATATAAATATGAATATTACGAAATCGTTGCTAAAAATGTACGCATGGAGCGTGGCGTAACATGTGTGTGAAACGTGGACGATAGGAGTAGGGGAAAGGAAAAGAATAGAAGCATCTGAAATGTGGTGTTATAGAGGAATTATGAAAATCAGATGGGTGGATAGAATCACAAACGGGGAAGTTCTAAACAGAATAGGGAAAAAGCGAACAATATGGAGGACGTTGACTAAGAGAAGGAGACGTTTTATGACTTCAGGGTCTTGTATTAGTTGAAGTGTGTGGGGTAAGAACAGAAGTGGAAGCCTAGGATGGAATACGCTAAGCAGATTAGTTATAAGGCAAAGTAAAGGCATGAGCAAGTTTCGTTAGCATGGAGGGTTGCATCAGACTAGTGTCAGGACTGAATTACAGGACAAAAACAACAACATTTACCGTAATAATAATCGTCATAATTTTAATTCATTTACCCCGCCGTATTATACATATTAAAAACCTATACTACAAGGTTCTTATAATTATGAAAAATGAGTTTACCCTAAATTTATTAATGTGTAATGCACATAAACACTCATACACCGGCCACCAGTTGCTACAACTGTATTAATTAGAACGGTAACCGCTCGTCAAATTAATACTCAGGGAGATCAATTTTACTCCTAATTGTTGCAAAATTTATATTATCGAAAGCTACAAATGATTTGATTTTTAATCTGTTACTGACCTGATGACATGAAATAATTTTCGATGTCCCATTTTTTTTATTATGTTACTCTGGAAAGTGTGTTGTTCACTGACTGTACTGTGGTTAGCTTGACGAATTTTTTAATTATTTGTGGCAAGCATAGCACATGACTACAAGAATTGTGTTTGGTATTCCAAGTGCCGCCCGCCTCTAAGACAAATGTCCGGGTTTCCCGCTGACGAGGCAGATGAAAGCTAACTCCGCCACGGCCGTAAGTAATCCACTGATTAGCTATCGTAAAAGAAAGCTAGTAGCACTTTATCACTGTTCTCCTTAAGACGTTTATGATGTTGACCTGAGCACGGCGTTGCCTGCCACCCCAAACGTTTTTATGGCTCCTCTGCCACGAGGGACCACGAACATTTCACTGATTTGTTTTTCAAGGGGGAATAAGGACGAGAAGTTTACACTTACTGCCAATGTAGAGGGGGCTTCACTTAAAGTATTATTTAATTGATAAAATTATAAAATAGGTATATATATTTATAATAAGTAAATTCGTCATTAAGGCTTGCTTGTAATTTTCTGCATACTTCTGCAAATTAGCGGCTCCCCCATGAGAAACCCTCTTTCCCCATTCTTCGCTGAAATAGTGATGAGAGATTTAGAATCCATTGCATTTCGAAATTAAATTTCCATATTTTGTCCTACCATAGGCATGTAGATGATATAATTTGCATCCTTCCCAAATAAAACATACAGCAGTTAGTTAATAAGTTTAGCAACTACCATAAAAATCTCCAGTTTACCTATGAAATGGAAACAAATAAATCCTTAAATTTCTTAGATGTCATAGTTGTAGTACTGTAAATAATGGGGGGATATAATTAATTTACGTTTTGAATGTTTTATATATACATTTATTAAAAGAAAACACAATAATTTTAAATGGGTCCGGCGAGAAGATAACAAATAAAAATGTAAAGAATTAAAAGGGGATGATTTTTAAAGTTCTCAGGGTTATTATTAGTTGGGTGCAGCAGTTGACGTTCACTGAACGAACCAGTATTGTTCGCCTGTGTTTCTTGGTGCAGGTTAACGGGCGTCTGGACTTCCTTCTCTCCTTTGTTCTGGATGATCCTAGAGCCTTTTTTTCCTTATTCCTTTGTTGTTTTCCTGGGATACTAACACTTCAATCCTTCTCTGCTTTCTCGAAGTCTCACACCATGCTGCTACTTCCTCCAATGATGAATACACGCTTCCTACTCTCCTCTGCCTGTCAATCCTTACATTATACTGCCTATTTCACCGCCCTTCACCTTCCTAGGTCACCGTCCGTATCTCCGCCCCCTCCAAGGGATAAAACTCTCTCACGTGATGGTTGTCTACCAATCATCATGAGTTCTCCGTCACGCGCGGGAGATTTTTGATGTGTCCCTCGGAAAATCCGAAAGGTGAACGGTCTCTTAGCCGAAAACAAGCTTACCGTTAACTCCACACTCAGGTACATCTTCCTAGCCGCCAACTCGGCGCCCGCAAAAAACCCTTTGGTTCTACTGCGCTACGCTACAAAACCAAACAATACGTACTAATTGGTATAGAAAAACCACCTACTCAGACAGAATCCTAAACTATAATTCTAATCACACCTCTTCACAAAAAATAGCCATGATATAATTTGACGGACAAAGCTATAAAACTCGCCCACCAAAAATTTCACAAAGAAAACCCAACATGGTTAAAACTATCCTACAAAATAACTACTATTCCACTCAGTTTATTAATAAATACTCCAAAATTAGGCTTCAGAAAATGAAACAAAATAACATAGCACTCCAAAAACCAATTGGTCCCTGGAATAAACACATATTCATAACACTCCCCTTTTTTGAACACATCCAACATAAACTTAAATCTTATTAATAAATTACGGTATCAAAATTATATTTAGGACTAAAACATCAAAGACAAAATCAACAAATACTAAAAACACAACATCGTTTACAAGATAAGTTGCTTAGACTGTAACACTTGTTACATTGGCCAAACCAAAAGACGTTAAAGACAAGAATAAAAACAGTATAAAATACAAGAAAGTCACTGTAGTGTCAAAACACACACACATGAACAACCACAATTTAGACTTATCCAACAATACAATTTTAGACAGAAATAAAGTATTTTTCTCCACTAATTAGTGAAATGCTATCAGATCCCTTTCTTCCGCCTTAAATATAAGACATAATACCCACAACCTGAATAAAACTTATGATTGTCTTCTTTAACTTCAATTTTAAAATTTAATTTTTTATTGTCAAGACATAAAAAGAACTAACTGGTATTTAAAATCGATATTATTGTTAAAGGAATTTGTAAAGAACACAGGAATTTCTCCCGAAAAGCGAAGGCCATTCCAGTTGGCCGAAATAGGTCAGAATTAAAATTATTTATTTAATAAATTATAACACGACATTTCGTTCCTCTGTTTGGAAAATCTTCTGGTGTGAAAAAAATATACAAAAAGTAAGGCTTTCGGAATGGAGAAGTGTTAAGTCGGTCCTTGGACGTCAACTCAGATTAGCTCAGTTGGTAGTTTGCGGCTGGGTATCGCAAGGTCCTGGGTTCGGTTTCCTGGCCAGGTTGACATTTTTCCATTCTTGTCTTTCTCACTTGATATATTTTTCTGTAAAATGAAACTAACGTGTCTGTAATTTAAAAGAATAAATTAGTATGAATTTTCAACTTTGTAAAGTCCTTTTTGAAACACTCCGTATTTCCCTTCAACCCCCTGCACGTCCTAGAACTAACAATTATATGAGATTCAAAAAAACAACGCTGGACAGAGCGTGCTGACACAAAGATGTCCTCATCAATGTGTCTGACGAATTTATAAAAATGGTTACTATTCATGGACTTATTGTGGTTTATTTGAATTAATGGAAGGTTATTTAAAAGAAAAAGCATTAAGAGGCCGCATTTGGATGACTTATATAACTCTGAGAAAATTATCTCACGATCTTGCATAAAATATTACTATAATATGCGGCTTTTTCTTAAAATTAACTTTCTTTATTTAAATTGTCACGAAGTAAAAATGTTTTTCGTGTTAGGAATTTGTTCCAATTTGGTTTTATATTTTGACATTTCCTATTACACATTGTCGATGAAATTAGAAATGTTGTGTGGTGACAAGTTGATTATTTAAATTATTAATGATAAATAGGGGTTTTATATAAAAAGTGAACAATTTTATTACATTAAATGTTAATCATATATATATTAAACTTGAGGGCCGGCTTCTTACGAAAACTCAACGGAGAGCAAGAGTATAATGGGCATATGTGGGTTTAAACAAAAACTGGGCATCGAAAATTTTAAATTAGTCAATCAAGCCAGGGGCGAGAAACATAATCGTGTACATCACCGACTTGTAGATCTTGATCCGGTGATGATACTGCATCTCTTCTTCGGTCAGGTGGTGATGGTGTTCCGCTGCGTCGATGCTCTTACCATCTGATCTTGAAGCATAATTTATTTTTCCTGTTGACGTCCACTATTCCTCAATAACGTAATGTAATCTCTAATCTCTCTCAAAACGTAATGTGTTCCACTCCAGTCCACTCTCTCCTATCTTCTTCCAAAAATATTTTTTTTGGCGGGTAACAGGTTACATGAGGGTGATCCTGAAGCATGCAACTCCCGTTTAATAGCATAGGAAGGGACTTGAAAAGGGGGGATGGGGAAGGTAGAGCAAGGTAGCCAAGCGTTGAATAGGGTCCCCAGGCTATAGTGTAAGGATCCTACCCGGTGTTTCACCTAAAGATGATGCAGGGAAAACCCTAGAAAACCTGCATCAGGTAGGTCGAGCTACTCCTACGCTCTTCTGATAACGGGAGACTGGATTGTTGTGGGAACGCAACAAACCCACCTCTGTACCTTGATCAGTATGGAGAGGCAGCCGACTGGTCAAATGGGATCAACTCTTACCGTATGTCGAAGGTCTTTGACTCCCGTACATACACCTCTCAAACTGCCCAAGGTCGTTTCAGCCTGCAGGAGTCTTAATTCAGTTACCTTGGCCATGGACCAAGGGGGGAGGGAAATAGGAAAACCAGGAAGGAGGAAGTCAGCCTCCAACTGGCTCTCACTCATTTCCCATCAGGATATCCTCCAATCCCTCATCAGAAAATCTGTTTTGCCTCCTCTAATATAAGTTTCTGTCCCTCCTTTTTCTGCTTGGCGGGTGTGTGAACTTTCTCCCAAGGATGGCCTGAGGAGCAAGGTCTGTCGCCCCTTATAATTCTTGGGATGGCCTGAGCTTTATTGTAGCAACCGGATGTTTATCGCTAACTCAGGCCTTTGTCCCAAGGACTGACCTGCCATAAGTGGTACAGATTTTATTCCTCTTTCCTGGCTAACGATATAGTCAATTGGACATTAATTTAATACTATGTTATAATATAATACTATATTGTATATATATATACAAAATTAATATACAAAAGTGGAAATTGTTCTTTTAAAACATGAATATATGTGTGGGATGCAAACGCACACCACAGTTGCATATTATGGGTTGTGGAGTATTATGTAGTATGTTAAGATTGTTTCTTGAGCTCTAACTGTTATATGTTTATAAGTTCTGTTATTCTATCGTTTGTATACCCGCAGTTCTTTCCCTTTGGAATTTCGTCGTAAGTTTTATTTGTAAAGTTCGTAATGTGCAAGATTGTGCAATGAAAGTCTGTATGTTAATGGACTATGGTGTCACTCACGGATGTGAGGTATGCATTTAATCGTGTGTAGTTTTCTCGTAGGTTGTGAAGTTATGAATGGAGAGTCGTTCATTGAGGAGTCAGCGTGCGTTCCACGAAGGCGTGAGTCATACGGTAGAGGAATTCCTTTCCGCCTCCAGGCTCCAGGCTGCAGGTAGCCATGGCGACGCGGCTCTTCCGCAACTCGTGACTCATCCGCTACCTGCGGATCCCTCACTTCATTTCCTCTGCCAGGGACCACCTTCTGAAAAGAGCTTTTTATTATTACTTCAATTGAAAATCGATAAAGGTGTAATAATTCCTTAAACCAATATGTTCATGCATGATACATTTTATTTTCTTTAATGAATACGTATTAAATTAAGAAATAAACCTCTGTCCAACTTTGTTTGGGGTAGTTATAGACTGGAAACGATACACGTCTTGAAGGAGATTTAATATATAGGACAGAACTTAAAGAAAAAAGGGCAGAGTGTTGCAAAGTGTACGTAGGCAAACTGGTCTGGAATTAAATAACGGTTCGTGTCTTTGTATTTATCCATAAAAATGAGTTATTTTTTTTAAAAAAATCGAGTACTAAACTAACAAAATCGTGGAAGTTTTTATTTCTTAATAGATTAATATTCTTGTCTGAAATGAACTTAGGACAATGTTTAATAATCCATATATTACATCCTATATAATTATTTTATCATAGAAAATAAATTTCATTTTCTGTTTGAAAAAGTACAATGCAGAGTAGATCAATGAAACCGAATTATTAAATGTTATTTCTTTTTCACAGTTATTTTTGCAATAAAATATTGAATAACAAAATGAAATCTTATTTAAAACGCAAAGAAAACAGCACAACTGATCCTTCCTGTCATTGTAACCCTTTACATGCGGAAGAAGACATGTATAAATATTTTATTTCATAAATGTAAAAAACAGAAATATTTATAGCAGCATTGTGAGTACATTAAGCTCACTTAAAATTTTTACTGTGAAATTCATGAGATATGCTATTTATAAAAATATTTTATTTCACATGAAGAGATTCCAAAGAAAGGAATCGTAAGTTGTACTTTTTCATAATTTTCAAAATTATTCCACTACTTACAATTTAATGCTGACTAAATTAGTCACTGACGTTTGATAAACGATATTATTAAAACAATTATCAGATTGTTGATTTTGTTAATTTTTTTTAATCAAGCGAAGTGTTGAGATGTGTGGAGAAATATGTTGAATATCTAAGACTTTTACATTTAAAACTTGTGATTTGTTCTTTGTTTTCCTAATGTAATTGTTTCTCAAAATGCTACAGGGATCAGTAAATTTTATATATTTACTTCTTCTTGGTAATTTACGTATAGGATTATGCTTATATATTGTTTAATTACTCATTTCCTAACATAATTGTTTCTCAAAATGCTACAGGGATCAGTAAATTTTATATATTTACTTCTTCTTAGTTATTTACGTATAGGATTATGCTTATATATTGTTTAATTACTCATTTCCTAATATAATTGTTCTCAAAATGCTACCAGTAAATTTTATATATTTTAATATAAATTTATATATTTACTCATATATGTTTAATTACTCATTTCCTAATATAATTGTTTCTCAAAATGCTAAATTTGATATATTTACTTACTTTTAGTAATTTACTTATGGGATCATTCTATATATTTACTATAAAACGTAAATATCCAGTATGGAAAACATGTATGGGGATTACCACATTTTATAAATGGGAACAATTACATTTCTAAATTTTATAATAATTTAATGTAAATAAATACTTGTCGCATACTTAAATCTTTTTAACGAATTTACGACCTACTTTTTATTACATACGTAGGCTCCAGGTAGCGTAGTATTTGTTTTAGTTAATGGCTGAGTTCAAGCAACTGTGTCAACAAATGAAGCTAACCATTTGAAGGATAGTTTGATGAGGTAAAGTCTCTGGATTTGATGTCCAGGCCACGCCACCTCGCGTAGACTGTGCAGAAGCTTTCCGATCTGGTTTGCGGAGTGGTCAGGGCGATTTTACCTCCAACGTCGCTGCCCACACCTTACAATTCTTGGCTAATCTCCTGCAGACACGTGTTTTAGATACCGGTTTTACATGCCTAACGGCTGCTGTTGGAGGTCTCTGATCTTGCATGCCCCTGTGGTTCTACATTCTCTGCTCCCTTCTAGAAACGCTTCCAGTACAGCCACTGGCAAATTAGGACAAGCACTAATTCATTTTACTGCTGTATATGAAACATAAAACAAAAGCACACTCCTTTTAATTCCAAATTGAAGAACGATTAAACAATTTCCTGTTATGTGATATTTATTTGAGTCCAATATTATTTAGAGAATAGTAGAATGATAGATTTAATCACATGTGAAAACTATAGCATCTCATATCCAGAAATTATTTTCTAAACAATCGTCCAATTACCGAAAAAATGATTCTAAAAACAAATTAAAACCACATAATTTAGTAGATATGATTTCATTCAAGATCCAGAAATCGAAGAATCATATTTAGCAAACTATATCATGATTACCAAAAGAATTAATAAAAGAAAATTTAAAAAAACGACGGTAAAACAAATATTCAGGGCTTACTAGAATTCCTTCGTCTGATATGCTTGTTTTACGCAATTTAATTTTGAGCACAACTTATTTTTCATTTAATAATTTTTATTATCACCAAATAAGTGAATCTCCAATAGGAAATCTTTTGTCCCCCTTTCTTTGCAGAGTTTGTGATGAGAGATTTGGAAGCCTTATGAATCTCAGTTTTATATTTTAAACCATTAACATACTTCGGATACGTTGATGATCTTTTTTGCATCATTCCAAAAACAAAATTTTCAATAGTTATCATCAAAATTTAAATTTTACTTATGAAAAAGAAGAAAATAACTCTATTAATATTCTTGATGTTCTGATAAGTGTACAAAATAAAAAAATTATACCGAACTGGTATAAAAGATCTACATATTCAGGAAGAGTTGTTAATTATATGTCCAAACACCCCATTGCTCAAAAGAAGTCCATGGAAGTGTTGCCACATCACAAATACCGCAGGGAAAATATAAATAAAGTTACCAATATTCTGTTACTAAATTCATACCCAATCAATTTCATTAACAAGCATGTCAAAATTAGATTGAATGAAATTAGGTATTCAGACAATAATTTATCTGTTAAAAATATTAATAACTGATAATGAACTTCATAATTTTACCTTATATAGTTAACATACCCTACAAACTAATTGACTTGTTTCATAATTACGGTGTAGATGTTGTCAAATCAATTTAAATTTCGTTCAAAATATTAAAGGCAGAGTTCACTTTCTGAAAAATATGTTATTTACAAAATTAATTGTATAGATTGTAATGCATTGTATATCGGACAAACAAAAAGGGCTTTAAAAACTCGCATTAAGGAACATAAAAACATCAAATTAGACATTCAAAAGTTCACAGCTGTGTCCAAACACATACATATTATTAATCACAATTTTTATAGGTGAAATGTGGAAATTTTAGATGAAGAAAATTTCTTCTCGGGAATTATGAGTGAAATGTTGTATATGAGGTGGAACCTTCATGCAATCAATGTTAAAAATGGCACGAATAATTTGAACAAAATTTATGATGCTCTTTTGTTGTAGTAGTTTAACTTTTTAATATCCTTCTCCATTGCTAAAATTTAACTGTCGAAAGCACTCATTTTTGCTACATCATTTCGGCCGTAATTGTCAGGGCCTGGAGATGATCCGCGACACTAAATTCTTCACATGTACATTCAATATTATTTTCGACTGAGGGAGTCAACGAGTAAATATGATGAGTTGCTAAATTTGTATGTTCTGAACCATGTTTTTTATATATAAATTAAAAAATTGTAACATAGAACCCATATTTAATTTATTGTAATATTATGTTTGTAGTACGCCTGAGGAAGTCTCAAAACTGAGACGAAACGTCGCTTTTGAATAAATAGTGATAAATTTATAAGCTGACTTTTTGGTCGTCTTTTTATTTATTGTATATCACGATAACCACAAGTTATAATAAATTTACAGAAATGTAGTACCTTTTGTAAAGTTTAATACTTCTTGAATACACTGTATTCTTGAGATTAATTAACGCATTCATGATTTATATCCCTACTTCTTCCACCATGACCTAGAAACACTTGTAAGGTTATTGAGGGTGCAATTTAATGAATTTAAAGTCTGTGTGTGTGCCAAGACAGGTTTTGCGAAACTTTCTATTGCAGTGCATAATTTATCGTTTTCATTGCTTAGAACTGAGACTTTTCAGGAATGTCATTAGATATTTCTGGGATTATTGCCAATAGATTTTGGGCTTGAAGCGGCCCCTGATCCTTGTCTGGTTTGAAATTCGTGGTGCAGTTTTAATACAGCCAATTATTGCTTTTGGAATGACAGTAGCGGTGCTCCAGCTTCTGTCCGTTCCCTCCTATGACAATACTTCTCTCCATCGTTTCCCTTCTCCGACTGCAAACGTTGAAGTACCCGGCGTTGCTCGGCTTCACGTAAATAATAAAATAGGAATGTACTTGTGGGTACATTACCTTCATTTATTCTAGTCCAGAGGGATCTATTTTAGCTACAGAAGCGTCTAAACATTAGTTTCACATGATTTTCAGTGGTCTAAATCTATTTCTGTTGTCAAATATAGCATTTTATTAAACCTAGGTTGAGTAAATGGCGATAAATCGTCAAAATGTTAATTTTGTACAGAGAGGTGCCCTTTCAAAATGTCTGAGATGAAAGGGTCATATGACTAAAATTGTAGAGAATCGAATTACCAGTCGACAGTGCGTCCTCAGAAGTTTTCTAAAATTCTCTATTTTCAAACTACTTTGGCCCAAATTTTGAGGGTTCCAAAATTGAGTTTTTATTCAGATGTAGCTCAGGGAAGGGAAGGGAGGGGTAGGGGTTGTTCCACCTTGGAAATAAAGATATCTACTGATAGGTCTCGTTGAGACAAAGATAATAAGCCCTTACTCGTTTCTTCAAGTTGAGCACGGACGTTTCAAGAGGCGGAAATCAACCAAAAACACCTTCAAAAAGTGAAAAAAACGGAGGGTTGTCGACATTTTGACGTATATAACTTCAGCAGATTAAAAAATTAAAGATCAAGGACAGCTTCGGGCCCTCAGGAACTCGTGTGCCAAATTCGGACCGGTAGTTTGGACGCCTACAGCTGTGACATACACACTAGTGCTATAGACTAAGGAAATAAAAAATAAATAGTTTTAATTAAGAGTTGTTTAAAATTCGCAGTGAGGAAATATTTATTTGGGTTTCAAAATTTTTCTAGTTTTTCCAGAACAGAAAGTAGGTAAAATTATCGAAAGAGAAAAATTGAAGAAGATAGTTTGGACGAACGCTGAAGCAAACCAAGTACGAGACTCACAGAATGTGGAGAAGAATGTGAAACATAGTAGAGGCCAAGAGAGCAACAAATAAATCTGCTTGGTTTTCTTCAGCGTCCGTGCGAATGATATTCATAAATTGTCTCTACTTTAATTAATTTTACCTAGTCTTTGCTCTCGAAAAACTTGAGAAGAATTTTATTGCATATACGTATATATTGATGTATTCCAAACCCCTTTAAAATTTTTGTATTATAATGAGCTAAGCCGTTGGATTGTAATTTAAATCAAAACAAATTATCGGGTTGGATTAAATAAATAAACAAATTAAATTTATTCACAAAAAAAGAATACAACAATAATTACAAGACTTAGCGTCTAATTATTTAAATTTATCACGACTAACTCAATTGCATTTAGTAAGACTATCTGCTTAAGGGTAAATATTTATGCGCATATCGTTTAGCAATAAATCGTCATCACGTAGTTTTCGATATTGGCACTAACAGACCTGTGATTTATTGCGGGTCGTAAACAGCTTCGTCCTTTGCCCACTCCGGTATCTGTCTTACACGAATTCTGGTCGCCTCTGGAGCTCGTTTCTGGGCTCTGGGAAATTACTTGGACAGGACTGAACCTGCAGGAACATCCTGCCTTCTATTACGCCAGCAATATTCCTCATTTTCTCTCAGCCTGATTACTTCAAAGCTCGTTCCTGACTGACCAATTTCTCTAGTGTCGTGGCTCAACTATCACGCACTCACGTTCAATTCTCCATGCCCAACTGGCGTGCCGTCGATCAAACACCACCTCCAAACTTCTTCTTTCTTCAATTCTCAATGCCTGACAGCCTAAATTTATCTCGTCCATCCACTCATGTCATTTCCTTCATTCATCACCATTTATGGCGGATCACCTGACCCTTAAGGTCCAATCAAATTTCAGCTTGTCCCGCGGTGAATTTTAAATCGCCAAACGGTCGATCTGTCACGTTCTGAAACCCGATGTGTCGCCTCTCTGTCTCCTTGGTGTTTACTTTCACTCTCTTTAATATGGAGAATTCCTCACCCAATGACGAAATAAAATGGCGATTGCCACATACACTCATTACAGTTTGATTCGACAGAAGGTTAGGAAAACATTTAGAGTGACGGCTGATGAAGGGGGCGGTGCCTCCGAAAATTCAAGAATCTCAAAATCCTAAATGGTGCCTGCAATCTGTGAACTTCAGGTAAGTCACCAACTTTCTGTCTCTCTTTCCTGCCCTTATTAATTATGTTAATTAACCCGACACAATCATTTTATGATGTATAAATATATTGTCTATAATGACCCTATCGCTTCAACATTGACTGTAGGAGAAGGGAGAAGACAGATGTCACATTCAGTTGGAAGGAAGCTGGCGTAATGCTACTGTCATTCTTAAAAAACTTCATTATATACCTTAGTACGAGAGAATTTCTTTTCAGATTAGTTTTTATGATGTACATCGTGTCATGAACGGAACACAATATATTTTCTTGTGTCGGTGTTCCCAGAGAACTTTTCACAGTATCAAGTCCTACCAGGAATATGGACGACTTCGTCGGATTTGAGACGATTAGCTATTTCTCTTAAGTTTTACTATTATATTTAATTTATTGTTCCTTATATTTAAAATATTACATCTAGGTTTTCAGTGTAATATGCTGTGACGCTTGATTATAAAGTTAGAATTAATTACAATCTACGGCCTTGCTCAGTGTCGTAATGGAAAATACTAGAGATTTATAGCCGCGTGTAGGAGTGAGAGTACTAGAAAAAATGTAGTAGATGGTGCCGCATCTCAAGAACACAGAGTTCTGGGAAATTTGTTGCTTCATCTTTGACGGGACGGGACGGGTCGACCACACTCTAGAGGGGGTCGTTTGGAAAACACTTTAACGACGCCTGTTTCTTAACCAGCGCATGAAGTTGCGTCAAGTCAGAGGCTCGTTAATTTCCCCTCAGCACAAACCGTACGGCATGCATTGCACCACATTGCCAAACTCCTTACCACGGATGTCGACCGATAAATACAATAAATTAAAATCAACACGTTATCGATATAAATTAATTTTCATAAATGATTAAGTCTAACACAATATAGTTTATGAGAATAAAATTTTGGACTGCGCATTGTTTGATACCGTGAAATAAAGTGAATAAAACTCCACATCACTGAGATTCATTTGCCTAGGAATTGTATACGTAGACTACTTGATATTATCAAGTAAATGTTTCTCAACCCTCAGGTTGGCGATAATATTGTGTAATTGTTTTGGGGGTTTATGGTTTTCTTTATATGATTTGTATACTAAATAGTTTTGTAGTTTTAGAAGTTCATTTAACAACAAAACAAGAATGGAAATTGATTTAAAATTTTTAATTGAATGGAAGGAAATATTTTAGTGGCAATATTCGTGATAATAGTTTATAAAGAAATTTAATGCTAATTTCCCTCATTCACGCGAACGTTTTCTTCAAAAATTCACCTTCTTGTAAAATAAAACACTGTGCTCTCCTTTTTGAATTCACTACACTTTCACTTCACTTCCAGCATCGAGTTCAATCGGCGGTTGCTTTCTTGCAAGTTTCTACAGGCTTAATTTCTCCCCAAGGAGCTACGCAGAATTAAATTTCAGTTTTATTTTACTTAAATATTGTCAACTCACTCGCTCTGTCCACTATTACTTTTCGCCCGTCCTGCCCACATCCACTTAACAAAAGGGTCCACAGCCATAAATTACGTCAAACCTACCTCTTCGACCTTGGAACAACCCTCTTTACAGTGACAGGTCCGCAAGACGTGGTAAATACGCCACTCTGCGCGGACTTTAAAATATTACAAAATTATTTTTTGAATTTTTCTCTCATTACAATTAGGTGGAATCGTTTTGACTGAAGTAGTTTTCTTGACCTACATATTTAATAAAATCAGAAAGTAACGTTTCGGTACCTATTTCCACACTTTTCAGGTTTTCCTAATTGTAACAAAATGTTAAACCTATCATGAATCGTATATTTAATAAGAATACATAATTTGTTTTACGTCGGATTCGTTTAAGAAATTGTAAAAAACTATTAAATTTACTTTTTACCAACCACAAGACGTTATTTTGTATTTTCTTTAAATATTATAATTTTTTTAACAAGAACAATAGATAGATCGCTAAAAGTCAAAATCGGAGAACAATATTCGGATACAGGAATTGTAACGTCGAGAGTTCCTCAAGGCTCTGTAATAGGGCCATTAACTAACTCCACGGCTCTACGGTCCATTAAGGACCTTGGCCTCCAAAATAGGGCCTTTACTGTTTATAATATTGATTAATAACTTACCAAATTATTTAAAGTCAGGGGTAACACGTATTAACAACTTTAATACATTTCTAAACAGTGGACTATACACAGGACTTAATTTTTACTTGTCATTATGAGAATTCAGGGTGTTCTTGGCTGTTTTAATAAATACAATTTCTGAAATATTTCTCTTAAATAAATTTTCTTCAAAATCCAATATTTGTACATTATTGCAAACAAACTCATCGGATTCCTCTAATTTGTGTGTCGTGACAACGTTATGGATCGCTGTTTTAATGTTTTTTTGATTTTCTTTTAATCTAGTACCTAGAGCTCGTTTAGTTTGCCCTATATAACATTTACCACAATGAAGTTGACCACAATTAATTTTGTAAATTACATTATGTAACCTTTATTTTCTCATTTTCTCTTTTTCTCGTTTTGTGAACTGGAGTTTATAATTAATTTTAAAAACTACTCTAAAATTGTAACTAGTTAAAATATTTTTTAATTTCTCACTAATGTTTTCATTATACCGTAATGTAATAAACTGTTTGTGTTAGAATTTATGTATAAATATTTTTATATAATTTGTACAAAACATTGTTATTAGAATATAATCCTGGCTTTATTATTCTATTTATGTTGTTACTTTAAATTTTGTAAAGTTGATATTGAAAATAGTGAGAGTAGCCGCCGCTAGCCCAAGGCCACGGGAAACGGTTGTTAAATTAACAATACGACAGGTCAAACCCCCTAAATAACAGTTGTGCAAACTGTTGACTAGATAAGTTCTTAGTGCTGCTGCCTTGGACCTCACTTTGGTACAAAGAAATTAACGATTACAATTTTATAGTTTTTAAAAATTGGTTTTTAACAATAATTTGGTGAGTTGTTAGTTTATTCCTTCATATATATGTATGTGCTATATATACGTATTTTCAAATTGAAATATGTATTTCACAGATTATAAACCTGAAGAAACGTCGTTTAAATAAAATATAAAAACTGTCTGTAAAAAATCGGTCGTAAATTATTTAATTTGTGATTTTAATAGCAGACTTTAATCGATTAAAAATACATATTTTTTATATTCATTTTGTATCTGCCACCGGGCTTACGCCCAATTGTAGACGAACAATAAATATAATACAAATAAGTATTAAATGTTGACTCCGGTCTACACGCGACGGAAAATGACAGTGTATTTACATCCTTAAAGTATTTGCTATAAATCAAATCTTTCTCATTACTATTATTTACGTGAGTGTCAATATTGTTAATACTTTTAAAAGTTACTCTTCAATTACAAAGAGTGTTAACTTGAGTTCTCATTTATTCAAAGTTATATTTATATTCTTATTAGCTAGTAGGAAACCGGTTTCGTTTTTCGGTTAATTATTTAGTTTTCTGTCCGGAAAGTCTGTGAGGGATTTTCACCCAGGCCAGAGCAGGATTGTACCTGTCGGAACAGGTGCGCCACTTTCCAGTGACTCATCCTGGGCCTACGCCAACACAAAAAGCGATTCCACTCCACTCACTCGATTCCGCTCCGCACGCGAACTAGTTTCGGAGCCTTGGCCCCAACCCAGGGGCAGATAAAGGAGCTTAGGAAGTGTTTGTGCCTGCTTGATGTTTGCTGCTTGCTTCAACTCTGACTCACTGCCTCATCTGCACGTGCATTGCATATCAACAAAAAGACTCTGGTCGTCGATCCCACCACATCCAGCATATACACACCTTCAATTAGAAATTCTCTTCACAAGACACTTGTCTATTTATAGACAGAGGAACTGCGAATCTCAAAAGGATCGCCATCTGATATATCCAATTACAGGCCCATTTCTCTCCTTCCTATTTTCTCTAAAATATTTGAAAAAATAATTCATATTAGATTACTTAATTTCCTGAATAAATATAAGATTTTATCAACAGCGCAGCATGGCTTCCTTAAAGGAAAGTCCACAGATAGCGCAATGTACGACTTCATTCAAAATATCCAGAATTCATTGGATGAAGGACTGAAGGTAGCTGGCATTTTTGCTGACCTCTCTAAGGCTTTCGACACCGTAATCACCAAATATTAATAAAAAAGATGGAATATTATGGAATTCGGGGAAACACGTCACTTTTACTAAGATCGTATCTTACAAACCGCAAACAACAAGTAGTAATTGAAACCAAAGACGGCCAACTTCACTTATCCGATTGGGAATTTATTACATGTGGAGTTCCTCAAGGATCAATTCTTGGGCCTTTACTTTTTATTCTGTACATAAACGATTTCCCAGGATACGTAAATCCTATAAAATCGATTCTCTACGCGGATGATACAAATATAATTATTGCAGAAAAAACTTAAATAATCTGATTAAGAAAGTAGACAACGCTCTGAATGGTCTAAATATTTGGTTTAACGTGAATAAATTATCCCTCAACCTAGATAAGACTAAGTTAGTTCAGTTTAGTGCTGATGCTAGTAATAGACCAGTAGACAAGTTCTCAGCTAATGCACCTTTCCTCGGCCTTCGGATTGACGATAAATTAAAGTGGAATGACCATATAGATCTGCTTGCCGGAAAACTAAGTTCAGCTTGTTATTCTCTGAGAACACTAATACAACACGTTGACAAAAAGTACGTCAAAATGGTTTATTTCGCGTATTTTCATTCAATTATGAGCTATGGCATCTCTAATTGGGGAAACTGCTCCAGGAGTAATGAAATATTTAAGTTGAAAAAGCGTGTAATTAGAATACTTTCTAGCACGAATTCTAGATCGAGTTGCAAACCTTTCTTCAAAAGTTTGCAAATACTTACTTTACCAAGCGTATATATTTATGAAATATTAAAGTTTGTAAAGCGAAACACTAATTTGTTTCAAACAAATGGCGAGTTTCATGAATACGCGACTAGAAATCGTTCAGCTCTAAGGTCGGACAAGCATCGCCTTGCTCTACACCAGAAAAGTATTCACAATACCGGGATAATTTTATACAACAACCTTCCGCCAGAGGTTAAAAATAGTACCTACAAAAGCTTCGTGAAGCAGAGTAAAACTATTCTTTTAAATGGCGCGTTTTACTCGGTACAGGATTTTCTTAATCGTCCTTCTAGTATTTAAATCAAGGTTCCTGCTGCAAGTGTTGAATGAGCTGCCTTATAAAATAGCACATCACATATCTTAAAATTTCTATTCAGTTTTTTCTGCTCTTTTGTTTGTTTGTTTCATGTATTGCCTGGAGCTACGACGGAAGGACAGTTTCCTGGTCCAAGTAGTTAAAACTCCATTGCGTGTTTCTCAGTGTTAGTGTGACATCGTGTGTCCGTGTTGTGTTTATATTGACTTTTGTCTATATACATTTTCTTTTATTAATTTATTTTAAGTTTATTTGTCTTTAATTATGTACTTTATTTTGTTCATTTTTAATTTTTAATGTATGACGTATCCTATTTCCTCAATCGAGGATTAATGGAAACAACAATAAATCTATTTGTTGCTGGCGTCGTGCTTCCAGCGGACGTGCCCCGTAGCGGACAAACTCGGACCCTTCCCCACTCCCCAACATGGATCAGGTAGTTACAACTTCGTAAACAAAACAGCCCCTGTGACGTCGCAAGTGATCTTCTGTTGAAGTTGTAAATGTTGGCTAAATTGAAGGAAAATGGCGAAATAGAAAAATTTTCAAAATTGGACAGCAAAAAAAATATACAAGCATTTAAGTAAACTTTGATTAAAATACAACAAATATGGATTCTCATGCAGACCTTCAACAGGCATATAAAGACTAATCTATTAAGAAATAAAATTATTAGAGATTTTACTTAGTAAGGCTGAAGTTAATTAAATTTTAAAAATAAGCTATCTGAACAAAAAAAGTTGCAGATTAATTTATAAAACTAGGAGATTCTTTATCCTGAATTATAAGACTGTTAATATTGGGAAAAGAAACTGTCTTGATTTTATTATTATGTGAATGAACAATGTATAACAATTCAGAAGCTAATATGAATTTATGATTACTATATTTTATAAATAAATTATTTTATCTCTTATTTTGCCTTATGGTTACGTACAACGTGTATTGACTATACTATATAAGTTATGTACTGAATTTCATATTATAGCACTCCTTTTAAAAATGAATCTTATCATTACTATTTATTTATTTTATCTTCACTATTGTCATACTAAGAAAGTTGGATTATTTTCTTTTTTCCTTAGGCTTCAAAACTACGTTAACACCTCTTATATCAACTTAATAGTTGTTAATTTTTTCCGATAATCTTAATCTCCTCCATAATTGACACTATAAGATGTTAGAAAGTGATAGTTTGATGTTTTTTAGAAAGTTATGGAAAATAATTTTCCAGCGAGAAGCTACACCGTGAAAAAACATTAAAATATACCGATTTTTAAGTTATTTATTGCCCCAAATATGATCTAAATTATCTTTATGAGATATTCGTATATCAATACTACTATGTTTTATTAAAAAATATCTACAAGAAATCGAACTTTTAAATGTTTTCTTATAATACCCTATTTTATTAAAATTTTATTTTAAGCCTTTTTAAAATTTTCTTTAAAATTTTTAATGATATGTGTTTACGAAAGTTGTATTCAATATATCAATAATCTGACATCTCTTTTTTATAATTGAAAGTTATATTGTTGACCAAGAATGTATTAATATTACACATCTATATATTTACCTAATTGTTGGTTTCCTTTTTTCCAATATTTTAGAATTCTTGATAAGTTTTTAATGTTTGTAGTTGTACAAATCCTTTTAATCATACTAGAATAAAAAATATAGTTCATTATATAATTTGACTCATGACTTTGACAATACTATAAAAACTGCTTCCTGAATATGTTAAATAAATTTGGGTTCCTAATTGCTAATTTCGAAGATCATATATACTAAACACTTTTTTTTGACGTATACCTATTATTTTCTTCACTGAGTTAGCTAACAGAAAAGTTGTGACCTAACCAAAATTTATTAATATTTTACAAATACGAGTGTTTTTTCTTTTGCAATTCATTCTGTTTTTATGAAATATTGAATACTGTCAGGCATGTTACTTTTTCTTTCTACCAAATCATTTTTATCACGATTAATAGTTAAGGAAAAAGGTTCAGTTTCCAATATTTCATCGACTTCTATTTTTATATTAGAAATATTCACATATTTTTTCGATATTTTTTTTGGAAAATATCTAATCATTTATGATTATCCGTGTACGAAACCTAGTCAGAGAGAAAAGGATAGCTCGGAGAAGATGGCAGCAAACAAGGCACCCAGACGATAAGAATATCCTTAATAACAAAACACAAAAACTGAAACGCGAAATTCGAAAGTTCAAAGAGGACTCAATCAGACAATTTCTATCAAACCTAGCAGCAGAAAAAGACTCAGGTTATTCATTGTGGAAAGTCACAAAAAGAATTAAGAGACCAATAACATCAATACCTCCTATCAGGAAAGGACTAGAAGATTGGGCGAGAGATAATAAACAAAAAGCAAACTTGTTTGCTAAACACCTTGCTGACACTTTTACACCGAATAAAATCCAAACAGATAACGTTCTCGAAGAAGTTGATAATACTGCATCTAAAGAAATAAAGCCTGTATCCCCAAAGGAAGTCGCAAAAGAAATAAAATTTAACTTAAATTCAAAGAAGGCGCCAGGATTTGATCTGATAACAGGACAAATATTAAAACAGCTACCAAAGAAAGGTATCCTCATGCTGACATACCTGTTCAATGCAGCATTCAGATTGAAGCACGTACCTGCCAGTTGGAAAGTAGCTGAAGTAATAATGTTACCAAAACCTGGTAAGCCACCACATGATGTCAAATCATACAGACCGATATCACTCTTACCAGTAATTTCAAAATTGTTCGAGAAACTTCTGCTCAAAAGATTAAAAACGTTCATACAAGAAAGTAAATTAATCCCAGATCATCAATTTGGCTTCAGAGAAAAACACTCGACAATTGACCAAGTTCACAGAATTACTGATATAATAGAAAAAGCGTTAGAAGATAAATTAATCTGCTCAGCGATATTTCTTGACGTTGCGCAAGCATTCGATAGAGTGTGGCATCAAGGATTAATATATAAGTTGAACAGAATGCTGCCCAAACAATATGTGGAAATTATAAACTCCTACATATCTAATAGACTCTTCCGAATCAAACAAGAAGACGAATACTCTGACTTAAAAGAAATTCAAGCAGGAGTACCACAAGGAAGTGTTCTTGGACCAGTACTGTACCTGCTATTTACAAGTGACATCCCAAAATTAGATGACGTGAAACTCGCTACGTTCGCTGACGATACAGCGATATTAGCAACGGGGCACAATCTAACAACATCCACAGAAGTACTACAAGTCGCTACTAATACTATATATGAATGGACCAGACAATGGAAAATTAAATTGAATGAATTAAAATCCATTCATGTTAACTTTACGAATAAAAGAATGATTGACCCTCCATCTCTGCACATAAACGGAACCACAGTACCATACGAAAATAAAGCCAAATATCTTGGTATGACATTAGATACCAAGTTGAGATGGAAAGAACACGTAAAAAAGAAAAAGGAAGAACTCAACATAAAATATCGACAGTATAGATGGCTCATAGGAAGATATTCCAACCTGTCTTTGTATAACAAAACTTTGGTGTATAACCAAATTATTAAACCAACCTGGTCGTATGGTATACAACTATGGGGATGTGCAAAAGAAAATAATATCAATCAAATACAGACATTCCAAAATAAAGTTTTACGTGCCATGGTGAATGCCCCATGGTACATTAGAAACGCTGATATCCATAAAGACCTTGCCATTCCAACTGTCAAAGAAGAAATTAAAAGATTTGCGGTCAAGCACGAAGAAAGGCTTCGCCGGCATGAAAATACAGAAGTTCTTCAGCTCTCGGACAATAAATACCTGTTCAGAAGACTCAAGCGAAGGAAACCATTTGAATTAGTATGAGTGTCAAATTACAAAATAAAGCACGCTGCGTGAGCGTGAAATACAGTCGTAGGACAACAATGAAAACTAAAGGATGTCATTGGACTAATTTAGTTAATAAGTAACTAGATATAAGAATTAACAAAATAAAACTAATGGTTGGTCTCTACAGACCAGTTTTAGTTACGGAGGTGGTTTTTAGTGGGTAAAAATCCCACACACCGTGAAGTACGGGCTTCACGGCGTCTTTCTGAAGATTTTCCACCTGCCAACGAGAAAAAAAAAATTTATGACTATCCGTGGCATAAATTATAAGTAATATACACAAATGAAGATTTTTCTTTATATGCTAGCTGATTCATGTGGTGTGTCTGCAAAGAGCACTGGCGACCGGAGAAATGGGGAAGGGGGTTGCTGTGTCCGCAAAGGGCTAGGTTGAGGGAGTAAGGGACTTTGTAAGGGGTGTCAGAAGG
>JAEMUL010000010.1:158126-220799 GCA_034510155.1 Eucriotettix oculatus
TACGAAACCTAGTCAGAGAGAAAAGGATAGCTCGGAGAAGATGGCAGCAAACAAGGCACCCAGACGATAAGAATATCCTTAATAACAAAACACAAAAACTGAAACGCGAAATTCGAAAGTTCAAAGAGGACTCAATCAGACAATTTCTATCAAACCTAGCAGCAGAAAAAGACTCAGGTTATTCATTGTGGAAAGTCACAAAAAGAATTAAGAGACCAATAACATCAATACCTCCTATCAGGAAAGGACTAGAAGATTGGGCGAGAGATAATAAACAAAAAGCAAACTTGTTTGCTAAACACCTTGCTGACACTTTTACACCGAATAAAATCCAAACAGATAACGTTCTCGAAGAAGTTGATAATACTGCATCTAAAGAAATAAAGCCAGTATCCCCAAAGGAAGTCGCAAAAGAAATAAAATTTAACTTAAATTCAAAGAAGGCGCCAGGATTTGATCTGATAACAGGACAAATATTAAAACAGCTACCAAAGAAAGGTATCCTCATGCTGACATACCTGTTCAATGCAGCATTCAGATTGAAGCACGTACCTGCCAGTTGGAAAGTAGCTGAAGTAATAATGTTACCAAAACCTGGTAAGCCACCACATGATGTCAAATCATACAGACCGATATCACTCTTACCAGTAATTTCAAAATTGTTCGAGAAACTTCTGCTCAAAAGATTAAAAACGTTCATACAAGAAAGTAAATTAATCCCAGATCATCAATTTGGCTTCAGAGAAAAACACTCGACAATTGACCAAGTTCACAGGATTACTGATATAATAGAAAAAGCGTTAGAAGATAAATTAATCTGCTCAGCGATATTTCTTGACGTTGCGCAAGCATTCGATAGAGTGTGGCATCAAGGATTAATATATAAGTTGAACAGAATGCTGCCCAAACAATATGTGGAAATTATAAACTCCTACATATCTAATAGACTCTTCCGAATCAAACAAGAAGACGAATACTCTGACTTAAAAGAAATTCAAGCAGGAGTACCACAAGGAAGTGTTCTTGGACCAGTACTGTACCTGCTATTTACAAGTGACATCCCAAAATTAGATGACGTGAAACTCGCTACGTTCGCTGACGATACAGCGATATTAGCAACGGGGCACAATCTAACAACATCCACAGAAGTACTACAAGTCGCTACTAATACTATATATGAATGGACCAGACAATGGAAAATTAAATTGAATGAATTAAAATCCATTCATGTTAACTTTACGAATAAAAGAATGATTGACCCTCCATCTCTGCACATAAACGGAACCACAGTACCATACGAAAATAAAGCCAAATATCTTGGTATGACATTAGATACCAAGTTGAGATGGAAAGAACACGTAAAAAAGAAAAAGGAAGAACTCAACATAAAATATCGACAGTATAGATGGCTCATAGGAAGATATTCCAACCTGTCTTTGTATAACAAAACTTTGGTGTATAACCAAATTATTAAACCAACCTGGTCGTATGGTATACAACTATGGGGATGTGCAAAAGAAAATAATATCAATCAAATACAGACATTCCAAAATAAAGTTTTACGTGCCATGGTGAATGCCCCATGGTACATTAGAAACGCTGATATCCATAAAGACCTTGCCATTCCAACTGTCAAAGAAGAAATTAAAAGATTTGCGGTCAAGCACGAAGAAAGGCTTCGCCGGCATGAAAATACAGAAGTTCTTCAGCTCTCGGACAATAAATACCTGTTCAGAAGACTCAAGCGAAGGAAACCATTTGAATTAGTATGAGTGTCAAATTACAAAATAAAGCACGCTGCGTGAGCGTGAAATACAGTCGTAGGACAACAATGAAAACTAAAGGATGTCATTGGACTAATTTAGTTAATAAGTAACTAGATATAAGAATTAACAAAATAAAACTAATGGTTGGTCTCTACAGACCAGTTTTAGTTACGGAGGTGGTTTTTAGTGGGTAAAAATCCCACACACCGTGAAGTACGGGCTTCACGGCGTCTTTCTGAAGATTTTCCACCTGCCAACGAGAAAAAAAAATTTATGACTATCCGTGGCATAAATTATAAGTAATATACACAAATGAAGATTTTTTTCTTTATATGTTAGCTGATTCATGTGGTGTGTCTGCAAAGAGCACTGGCGACCGTCGAAATGGGGAAGGGGGAAGGGGGTTGCTGTGTCCGCAAAGAGCTAGGTTGAGGGAGTAAGGGACTTTGTAAGGGGTGTCAACCGTAGTACGTCAGAAGGAAAACCACACAGCGGGTGCGCGGGACGTTTAATATCTGGATGATTCACAAAATTAAAAGAACTAGATCATTTTATTGTTTTTTAACGCAATCAGAAACTGTGTTAAATTGTCAGAATACATCATCGTCAGCAGAAAGTGAATTTCACCAAGTTTCAGGACTTGTATCATTGACACTTCAAAATAAAGACTCAGTTTAATGTATTTATGAAGACAGTAATGAACAACGTATATTATCAAAACAAAAAAGTACATATATTTTGACAATCCCCCGGGAACAAGGAGTTCATTACAAAAAAAATGCAAAGTTTAGGAGCCAATAAAAAATATATTGAAGAAACATACTCGCTTGGAATTCACCACGGTGACCAGACGCACTTTTAATAACGAAATAACTGTTAAATCAACATTAAAAACTCATTATTGATTGAAACACATTCTACAGCTTTGTATTAAGTAACTAGTTCAGGGAAATAGTGTCACTTTATATGATTGTTATTTTAATTAAATTTTCTTATTTCAATACGATTTAAAAATTAAACATTACATAATAATGCAATAATATTTAAATATTAATATATAACTAGTTTTATAATATATTATGTTGCTATCAAAATAGTTTTGTTAGTTAAACGTGTCTAAATAATTAAAGTATTATATTAATGTTTCCTACAGGGGGAAATCAAGCATTTCTTGCTATATTTAAGAAATTCTTATACCAAATTTGAGTTAAATCTCAAAGATGAAATTTATACTGTAGTTTGTTACTATAAAAACCTATTATATGTAGACCTTCAGATTTTTATCTCCATGACATACCAAGATATTGTAAATGGTACGTCACTCACCTCTGATAATAATAATGAAAGCACGAAAAATATTGAGGTTCGCAAACTATTTCTTCTTGAAGAAATAAGCCTAAGAAAATTAAATTTTCTTCATCGGAATGGTCAGCTTCGTGTTACACAGAGTACATGAATAAATATTCTTAGGCACGCAAATAGAGGTTTAATTTGTATGCCCAAATGTACTGAAGTGGATATCGTTGTATCGAAAAGAATGCAACACAGTTCTAAATAATTTAGAAAATCGTAGATACGTCTGAACGCGAAGAACGACGACATCAAAAGCGTCGGTTATTTTTGAACCAGACTCAATATACATGAAACAAAATGAGTTTTGAACTGCAAAAACACGATGGAATGCGCCAGAAAAATATTAATTTTTTCCTGAGAAGATGAGCAATTAATTCCAATTTTCTGGAACACTTGTCATGGATTGACAGAAACTCTAATGCGACTTTCAACTTTGTTTCCTATTTTTTTAAATGATACGCTTTGGTATTAATTTCTGCCTTAAGAATTCTTGAAATAATTTACTTATTATTTAATAAATACTGACTATTTTGAAATGACCCACGTAGAAATGACTAAATCAGCATTATCAAATTGCAATTTTAAGATCAACATGTTTAGTTTACCAATGATGCTAGTTTATTACTTGATTTAGATTATAAAATTGATGATGTTACAATAGTAAGCCCTCCCCCCATTCATAATTTCTGGATCTAACAAAGATAACGATAACGGCGATAAAAAGATCTCGCGTTAGCTCGATCCACTTCCCAGCAATATTCAAAAGCTGGTGTATTACAAGAAACCAAGACAGATTTTCTTTGTAACAGGCTACACGAGGATTAACAAATAAAATAGAAGTAATTTACAAAATCCAATAGAACCAAAAGAATATAGTAAAAAAATATGATAAACAATAATATTAATGTCGAAGTAAATACTGATAATTCACGAGGTTTCTCGGTCCTGAATGTATTAAACCACCATAATTTCAGAAGTCTTAGATATTAATAATTTTGATATTAAGTACGTTTAACATCGTCCATTAGAAATGAGTCGAATTTATTCATTGTATTGTTTATGCAAATATTGATTAAAGTTACACATATGGTATTTTTGAAGACCAAAAAGTGATTATTATTTTTGCTTGGTTTCTGTATTCAAGAGAAGTAAACGAGTGAGGACGTTAATGAAAAATGAGTGTTGGAGCTGATGTGGATTACTTTGTTAAAAAAATTAACCCCCACAGCTACAAATTTGGAGGTAGATTCACTGTTTTGGAAATATAAAGAAATGGGAAACTGACACGCCAAGTTCTTTTAATAGTACTGAATGATTTCCGATTAAATATAGACGAGCCCTTTGAGATTGCAAAGATATCGACATATAGTGTCCATATAGTATCGCATGAACATTTGCGTACGAAAAGCTTTCAGCAAGATAGCTGCTCCGTTTTAACCACTGATAGAACAATTCTTTGTCATTTCTGTTTAGGTCTTGTTCTATGCACATCATTTAAATTATACCGTGTGCAGTAACCCCTTAGTTGAGACGATAGTTCAAATAGTGGGTTAAGTGTGTATTAAATACGCGAAATGAAAATTTAAGACCTGCATATAAGTTCCTGGCTGCATGTGGGCCTCGCATTCCTTAGGACATATGATGACTCTTTTTGGCTGAATGTGGGAGAGGGCCCATTCACGAGAAAGGGATCGCCGTGAATAATTAGGGGCTGCTATTGGAGAAAATGGAGGTTCCGTGGAAAATTTGGAATCTCACGGAGAAACGCTAAACACATGCCATGTGTACAATCGGTAGTTAAAATATCCTATTGGCTGTAATTGTTAAAGAACAGGCCAATAGTGGTTATTGAGAGTTGAAGCCCGTTGGTGGTTTGGAAATCAAGAGGAGGTCTTTAAATTCACAACGAGGTTACGTGGGAAAGAATTTTGAGACGGAGAGGACAGTGGAAGTTGAGAGGCCGGAGAGAGTAGATGAACACGGGATGTAGAGAGGCTGGAGAGTGGTTTGAAATGAAATTGTTAGCCGCTGAGCGAAGATAGTGAGAGGCAGAACGCAGCAGATAGAAAATAAGTTATTAGTCGCAAAAGAGACGATGTTCGGAAACTAAAACTCCTAGCCACTAAAATAAGAAAAGGCAGTTTCGAACTACTTTGGCCGGGCGTTCACCCAACAACGAGATTCAGTCCCGATGGTGATTCAACAGGGGTCAACTGCCTATCCACGCAGCCATCATCGCGACGCAAAGCAGACGCAGAAAGTTCGCGGGTATCGATATATTGTATTAGAAAGAGTTCACATTTGCCAGTCCTATTGCTATTAGAATCTAAATTGTATCTGGGTTCATCCCTCAGAGTACCTTGATTGTAAAGTTTCAATGAAAACATACTGTTTTTAATAATATTTTCTTTGATAATTAGTAAACACTATCAATAATCAAGTTTAATTATTCAACAGTATTAAATTCAGGTTAATATTATATTTTCATATTTAAAAACAAATCATTAGTTATAAGTGAGCTGAGGCTTTCCCGGTGTAGTTGATGCAGAAATAGCTCTCGGGTTTCCACTCGGGTGCAGGTGCGATGAAAACGCGACGTTTCGACGACCAAGTGCTCTGTCTTCATCTTCAGCCTGAAGATGACGACAGGGCACTTGGTCGTCGAAACGTCGCGTTTTCATCGCACCTGCACCCGAGTGGAAACCCGAGAACTATTTCTGCTTCTAAATCATTAGTTGATCCCATTATGTTATAATAATTATTAAATATCATAAATTAAATTCACCCCACCCAGTAAATATCATTACAAACGTCCAGCAATGTGGGGCGTATCATATTATAATGATACATAAATTAATTAATTAAACTCAGTCACCTATCACCCCACTAGAAAAAAATCATTACAAATGGCGCCCAACGTGGGGCCTATCATATTATAAAAATGCAGAAATTAATAAATTAAATTCAAACTTCTATCATCCCACTAGTCATATTCATAACAAGTGCTCCGAAGAAGACGAAAACTTATAAACAACATTCATACATCACATGTGGATCCCATTGTCTAAATTTCATTGGTTAGTGTAAAATAAACTCGTGCACTGCAAAGTTATTTCATCATTGGTAATATCCAATAAATACAGCATTAACAGTTCTAGTATAACAAACGCAATACCTTGGCTTCATTAGTGAACCATTATTTAAATTTAAAAAATTTCTAATTAGCTGTTTGTCTTAATATTTCTTATATGCATTCAAAATTCATTTTTTTTCTGTAAAACTCAAATATTAGTAAATTCAGACGTAAAATTATTCAATAGTCAATCCTAGCAACATCGTTTAAGATCGTACTTATCTCAAAAGTTGAATAAATAATGTGATTGATGGGATTATCGATTTAAATGCCATTTTCTATGTATATCTTAGTTCGATTAGTAATGTAGCCCTAGGCGCTTTATTTGTGATTAATTTTTGTTTTCTTCTCCGAGTGGTTGTGACGTAAGACTCACTTCTCAGGAAATCTCACATCAGGCTTAAGATATTTCGTGGAAACCGTATTACTATATACCAACCAATTCAAATTAACTTCTCGTTTTCTGGATTCGAGCCACGTAAATTAAGCATTAAAAAACCTCTCTACTCATTTCTCTTTTTCTCTTTGTTGCACTTGGCAAAAACAACTACTGCTCATAATTTGCTTCCTTTTTAGCGTTTATCATTAAAACTAAGTAACCAAAATGGTTAAAAGTGCTCTGAAGAATACGAAGGAATGAGAAAGGTGAGGCAACTGTGTTTCGGAATTTTTTACATAAAATGTTTGAAAAAAATGAAAACAATCACCGTGGAATATTACAAAACATTTGCAGTAAACTGATTTTTTATCACTGCAATGCATCTGCTATCTCGTGTTTAGTTGTTACTGTTATAGCACATGAATTTCTTTCTAGAGCTTCATATTGATCGGATTTACCTCAAATTATTGTTTCGTCTTCCGCAATCTTTAGAAAGGACGCTGATGAAAATTTGTTCCGCATGCAGAAGTTGCATTTGAGATAAACGCCCATTTTGAGGAGTTTGAAAAATGGCAAGTTTCAATATTCATGTGGTAAAAAGACGCGAGGAACAAATGGGAGAGACTTCTTGAGAAGTTATTTTGTGAGAGGAAGGACCAAAGTAACCGATGAAGTGGAGCACATTATTAATTCGAACCAGCATTGGCTGGAGAGTGGACAAAGAAAGTTCTGAACTGGAACCCACGATACCATAAGCGATCAAGAGGAAGGCCATTTCATATATGGAAAAGGACATGGAGAAAACGGCAGGTTCGGATCCAGAGTACAATGAATTTATATGGGTCGGCAACTTGTAGGTATCGTCCAAGCGTAACCCTGAAACATGAGTTGCAATAACTTAATATATCTAACCACACTAAATTTTAAATGAAAAACTTCTGCCAACGAAATGTGAAGTAATGATAAATATCAAATATTAACGGACTTTTCCCTTTTAACTTGTTTACACTATATTACCGGAAACATCCTCAATGATCTGTACACACACATATATTACTATTCAGTTATAAACAACAAAAAATTATCATAAAACGGCATTTAACATGGTAAGAAGCATGGTGTTTGTCCCCTAACCCTCGCCTCGCCCCAGTATCATATTGTCCATGGCGCCATGTGGTCATCGTAGCAGATGTTCCCCTTGGCAGCCCTTACAAGTTCGTGTTCGTGCAAACTAAGATCAGCGGCTCTGCCATATTGAGAATTTGCAACGCTGTTAATTGTAGCTACCACTGCATAGATGATTCGATACAGCTCAGAGTTCACGCTGTAGAAAGTGCCACGAATTTATATTTATATTAAGAAATTTATGTATAACTCATTGATTAATTGAATATTATCTTGTCATCCTAACTTAATGAACGTGAATTATAACTTCATAATTCTACTCTTTTTCAAAATGTTCTTCAAAATTAGTAATTATATATATCCTTACGAAGGTTGTATTCAATAAATCAATATTCTGACATCATATTTTTATAACTCAAAGTTAATTGTTGACCAAGAATAGGCAAAAGTGACAGATAAACGTTTGGCGACTGAAAAATCTGGTGCCTGAGTTCAGTTTCTTAACCCGCAAATTTTAAAGGGCGCGTCGCTTTCCATAATCTAGGGAGAAAAACCGCGGGCCAAGTTGGATTTTAATTGGAGGCTGTGGGCCAGGTGATCCGCCATGCATATTATGCTGGTGTGAATGAACGAGATGACATACGAGGATAGATGGGACAAATTTGGGCCGTCGGGCATGGACATTTGTAGAAGGAAGATGTCTGGAAGGTGCGTCGTGTTTGATCCACGGCACGGCAGTCGGACATGAAATTTTGAAGATTATAACTTATCAAGTTCAATTAGTTCAGTGATAGATGTAAGATACTCAGGAGTAGCGGTTCTTTAAATTTATATTGTAATGTATTAAATACGCGAAGTGAAATTTTAAGTTCTGCCTCTGCGTTTGGGTGGCACTCGCATTCCTTAGGACAAAAGGATGACATTTCCGTGTGAATGTGGGAAAAATGGATTGCCGTGAATAATTAGGGAGCTGCTGTGACAACGGAAGTTACGTGGAAAATATGGAATCTCGCGGTGAAACGCTAAACACATGTAGTATTAGGCCCAGCTGGTTGAAAATTTTCCTATTGGCTGCAATTATTAAAGAGCAAGCCAATATAAGTCTTTTGTGGATAACAGCTTATTGGCTCTTTGGAATTATGTAGCTTTCCAGCCGAGGTTACGTGGGAAGGAATTTTGGAGAAGAAGAAGAACAGAAGTAGTTGGGAGGTGGAAGACAGTTGATATACAGAGGCCGGAGAGAAGACGTTGGGAGACTTAAAGAAGTTGATGAGAAAGGTAAATGCTGACCTACAACTGAACTGTTAGCCGCCGGAAGGAGATAAGCGAGTCTCCGTCAATGCTCAAATAAACTGTCCTGTTTAACATTAACCAAATTTACACTGTATAGGTATGCAGTTTTCTTCCAGACGCCGGAGAGCATTGCGACATGTTGTTTTTTCATCATACATTTTACTAATGATTCTGTCCCATAAGTAACGTTATTGTCTGCCTTCTATAGTTTATAAATAAATATTTTCTTCGAATACATAATTTACATATCTATGGAAAAAATACTTTAAGCCACCGATAGGAATTTTCAGTTTTTTTAAACGAAATATTGAAAAAATATTTTATTATTTCTAACAGTAGAAGTCGATGAAATATTAGAAAATGAAATTCTTCCGTCGGTACCTGGTCTTCTTTCTAGGAATTCTAGGGTCCGGATTACTTAGACGGGGCTCCTTCTGCTCGTTATTTTCTTTTCAGTTTGCCCCCAGATTAGATTGCAAACTTCTCCCACTCTCAAGCTACTTCTTCTTAATTTCTGATGTTTATCACCTAATTCCAAACTCTATCTCTCATCTCCACCTTCCTACTTCCAAGTTCCTTTCCCGATTGAATCAACTTCTATTCCACGACTGACCAACTTCTTCCCATTTCAAAATTTCATGTCCGACTGCCGTGCCGTGGATCAAACACGACGCACCCTCCAGACATCTTCCTTCTACAAATGTCCATGCCCGACTGCCCAAATTTGTCCCATCTATCCTCATATGTCATCTCGTTCATTCACACCAGCATTATATGCATGGCGGATCACCTGGCCCACAGCCTCCAATTAAAATCCAACTTGGCCCGCGGTTTTTCTCCCTAGATTATGAAAAGCGACGCGCCCTTTAAAATTTGCGGGTTAAGAAACTGAACTGAGGCACCAGATTTTTCAGTCGCCAAACGTTGATCTGTCACTTTCGCCTATTCTTGGTCAACAATTAATTTTCAGTTATAAAAATATGATGTCAGAATATTGATTTATTGAATACAACCTTCGTAAGGATATATATAATTACTAATTTTGTAGAACATTTTAAAAAAGAGTAGAATAAAATTTTAATCAAAATAGAATATCATAAGAAAACATTCAAAAGTTCGTATTTTTTATAATAAAACACAGCAGTAATGATATCTCATAATTTAGACCATGCTCGGCGTAATAAATAACTTAGAATCCTAAAATTTTAATGTTTTCTCACCGCGTGTATTCTGGCTGGAAAATTATTTTCCATAACTTCCTAGAAAACATAAAACTCTCATTTTCTGAAATTGTATAGTGGCATTTATGGAGGAGACTACGATTATCGAAAAAAAATTAACAATTCAATGGATTTAAGAGGTATGAAAAAAGTTTTAAACCACAAGGACAAACAAATAATCCCATTAGACAACATTTTGGAGACTGACAATAGTGAGGATAAAAGTTAATAATAATAGTAATAAGATTAATATTAAGAGGGAGTATTATAATAAGAAAACTTACATAGCATAGCCAATACACGTAGTACGTAACCATAAGAATAATAAAAGATATAATTATTTATTTATAAAACATAATAGTAATTTTAAAATCATATTATTTTCTAAATTGTTATACATTGTACATTCACCAGGAGAGTTTCTTTACTAAATTTTGACAGTCTTATAATTCAGGATATATAATCTCCAAATATTTTTGTTTAGACAACTTATTTTTAAAATTTAATAAACTACAATCTTAGTAAAATTTATAATAATTTTTTTCTCATCTGGTTAAATTAACAGATGTCTTGATATGTCTGCTGAACCGATAATTGTTTAATTAAATTGAAGTTTACTTAAATAGTTGTATGTTTTTCTGGCTGTCCATTTTTTCACCTAACCATAATTTCGCCGTTACGTTAGTTAAAAGGAGATTTTCGTTCATTTAAGTCTACATTTACAAATACATTAGGCAAAGATCACTTTGACGCCACAGGGTTTCCAAATATCTGATCCATGATAAGGAAAGGGGAAAGAGGGAAAGGCCCGTTAGAGGAAGAGATTGGCTAATACAAATGAATATACGACAAATATAGGAAATTGAATAATGCAATGATAGGAACGCTTGGAGAAGAGGTTGAGAGGATCGGTCACGAACTGTATAAAAACTCGGTATTTATATATTATATAAATTGTAAACTAAAAGAAGTGAATTAAAGTTGATATACGTGTATATAATTTTAATAATCGTTCATAAAATCGGACTCAAAGCCAGAAGGAAAAAATGTGAGAGTTTAAGAAAAAATAGTTGCTGACTTTTCTGAATACAGTTAATTGCATAACCTTTAAATGTCAGATCAAAATTTTAATTTGTACTGTACTAGTTTTAGAGGTTAGTTAAATAATGTAATTTTAAAATGATTCATATCTTGAATGAAATTCAGGAACATTTTATGAGTCTTCGCTTTGATAAGGCAATTTTTTGAAGTACTCCATTTATTAAGAATTATTCGTTTTTAAAAATATCTAAACTATTGTTTGGAATTGTTTACATGTTACGGCTGAGCCAAATGAAACTGGAATGTCACATCCTGTTCTTTTATTTTTCAGAGAATGTTACACAATAACAAGCTGCGGTTTGCAATAAGATTGTCGTACCATAGTAGAACACATATCTCAAGGACGACATCTTGCCTTAAAGGAACACAAGGAGACGAGATGTGTCAATATCATGTAAGTCACAACTCTCTCATATTTTCAACCCAATATTCTGTTTCCTATATACAATATCGTGAGAGTAATTGTGTTGTTGGTTAATGCACTATTTGTAATCCTTGCGAAAATATAACTACGATATCTTTAAAAATGTAGGTAAAATCCCCGGAACGCTTCCAGGTTCACATAAACCTACTATGGATACAGTTTTTTAAATTGATTTTTGATATTCAGGTTTAGAATAGCGAAGAAAAATTTCGATAGTTGTCTGTAATAGATATTAAATACGCGTGTTGAAAGTTTAAATAAGTACTTTTTTTGGGGGGGGGGGGTAACAGGCTACATGAGGGTGATCCTGAAACAGGCAACTCCCCTTTAATAGCATAGGAATGGAATTGAAAAGGGGGATGCGGAAGGTAGAGCAAGGTAGCCAAGGGTTAACTAGGGCCCCCGGGCTATGGTTTAAGGATCCTACCCGGTGTTTCACCTAAAGAGATGCAGGGAAAACCCTAGAAAACCTGCATCAGGTAGGTCGGGCATTGGGTACTATTCTCACGCCCTTCCGAATGACGGGAGACGAGTCTGCTGTGGGGACGCAGCATTCCCTTCTCCGTGTCTCCACCAGTTTCAGGAGGCAGTTGGCCGACTGATCCAATGGGATCAGCGGACAACTCTTGCCATATGCCCAAGGTCTTTGACCCCGGTACATATACCTCCTAAAATAGGTGAAGGTGTCTCGGCATATGAGAACTTTGATAAAAAGTACCCAGAGAGAGTGCGAGGCATTCCCGACATGATCAGGTGAGCCCCGCAGTCACTCTGGGCTGAAGCGCCTGCGAGAAAACTCCCGCAGCGCCCTCCTAAATAAGTACATCTGTTTCCTGTCTTTTCTACCTGTGGGAGGCGACTTGCACATGCGAGAGGAGCCCCATTCAGAAAAGGGATCACCCGTAGGAAATTGGGGATGTCCGGCTACCGTTAATCGCCGTAGATAATTAGAAGAACTGCTGGCTAAAACGGAAGTTCCGTGAAAAATTCTGTATGTCACGGAAAGATGCAGAACATGTGAAACATTTAGTCCCATGGGGTTGTCCAACAGAAAGCTAAGAAAATACTTTGGTAGACAACAGTTAATTGGTGGGTTAAAATTTTATGTAGCCATCCACCGAAGTTTCGTGAGAGGTTGAGGTAGAGAAGTGAGACAAAGGTTATCGGGACAGCAGAGAGAAAAGTTGTTGGGAGAATGGGGAGAGAAGTTGTCGGGAGGGAGATGGAGAGAGAAGGTGTTAGAGACTGGAAGATATTGTCGAGAGACCGGAGGGACGAGATGAAGTTGGGAAAGGGAAGTTGAGAGGCCGGCCAACGATGATCGGAAACTAAGCTGGTAGCCGCCTGGAAGGAGAATACGGGAGCCAGCACAGACGGTGATGATCCTGTCGCAGCCACCAGCCAACCATCTGATGTATTTTCGGCCACGGGGATCGTCGTTTTTTATTTATAAAGAGTTTCACATTTGCCAGGCCTATATCCAATAGGGAACCAAATAAGCTTCGAAGTTCAACCCACCGTGAAAGTTAAAGTCTCATGCTAACTAATTGTTTATTTTATGACCTTATCTAAGAAACTTGTACATATCTTTAATGTTCTTATTTAATGATTATATTATAATTAAACTCCGAATTTTAAATTTAAAGTTTTTTCTTTTCAAATAATAAATTCCTACCAATAATTCAATAACATATTATTATAATTAAATTAATAAGTTAAACTGACCCCACCCAGTAATTAATTATTAAATAGTTGTCATATACCCAGAATCTCTGGAAGACCGTTGTAGGCGTGAAATACGGTTGAAAGTATGAGTATGGGCAAAGAAGTCGTTTCCTTTACAACTTTCAGCTTTCCTTGTAATATGATTCCTTTTACATATTCAGTTTTAACTTCTTTCATGGCCTATTCTAAATATAAGTTAAACAACACGGGTGACAGACTACATCCTTGTCTTATTCCTTTCTTCATTATGGCAATCTTATCTTCTATTCTAATTACTACTGTCTGTCTTCTGTACAGGTTATGTATAAGCCTCCTTTCTCGATATTTTATTCCAGTACTCTTCAAAATCCTTAATAGTGTGTTCCAATTTACATTTTCAAAAGTTTTTTCTAAATCTTCTAATTCCATGCAAGGAGGCAGGTTTTTCTTATCCTGTCTTCTAAAATTAGTCACAAAGTTAATATTTCTTCTCTTATCCCTACATTTTAAACTTGCGTGTCAGGTTTTATTAACGAATTCTTGTCAAATTACAGATATATTACTTAATACATAACCTGCACTGAGAATCACTTTCCATTCAGAGGGTATGTAATTTTAAGGATGTCTATAAGTATGTGGGAATAACTGTCGCCGTGTGCTTTGAGGGTCAGGTTCAGCGAGAGCTTTCGTGTTTGCGTGGGTGGATTGCATTCTTGCTGCTGCGCTAGGTCAGGGAAACTAGGGACGGCGAAAGCTGCGATTTGATCTGCTCCATAATTAAAATCCTGCCCCCACATCCTCAAAGGCAGGCCTGCTCATACGAATTATTAGTATGGCAACCTGATGCGCGCCACGATTCATAGATAAACAAACGGCCGAGTTAATTAAACGGAAGAAAGGCGCCGGCAAAGATAACGCTGCCCGGGAAATCATAAATAATTACTATTGTCTTTTATCATCGTTAAGCCATATTTTTAAATCGCGTGTGACCTTCAAGTCACTACAATATGAGTGCAAATACTCGTTAGGTTATTTGGGGTAAATCACCATTATAATATTCATTAGATAAAATCCAAAAATATAGTCCAAGTGTACACCGTCCTGTTTATCCGTTCCCGATGCGTATGCAGAATTAATTACCTATCAGTCGTCTTCTAAAAAATTCAAACTACCCAATAGGCTATTTGACTGTATTCAAAATATACCAAAGTTTACTGTCATTCTTGAAGATTTTATTACTCTGAATCCATATTTCATCTATTTTCCAAATAAAATGTTAATTATTTGAAATAAATAAATGAATAAAAAGCAGTTTTCTTGGTTATCGGCCACGTGTTCGGAAATGCTACATGATTGGCTGCAGGCCTAATGACGTCACAAGTTGGTACTCTGCTGTTTTAATGGTTTTGTTCTAAGCGTGTTTGTGTAAGGTGTCACTTAATTTACTATTTATCGGCTTTTTTCGTGATTTTTTTATTAAATCACAAGCATTCTCATTTTTATGGAAGAGAGAAAAAATTCTTGAAAGTAGACAGCAGAAACCTGCCCAAAGTGGACACAATTATGATTAGATTAGTCTTACGAAATAACCCAAACTTTCATGCTGCGGAATTTAAAAATGTTAAAAGTGCTATGAAAGTATTTAAAAATATGTAATCTTTATTTAAAGTAGCTAATTTATAAGTAATAATAAATGAATTGATTAAATGAGACATTCATATAACCTGAAAAATCTGTTGGAAAACCTTGCTACTCACGATTTGTTGAATTTTTATATCAAATAATTTTAACAGGTAATTTATTTGTGATGTAAGTGTAATAAAATATGTTTATGGTCTGCTTAATTCACTCTGTAACGAACAAATACATCTGATTGGGCTTTGGCGGTGTGGAATCCAAACAAAGGAGACAGCGATTGACACTTGGGCCATAAAACCTAGACGCGGCGTCTCGGCAAAATTTTGTAAGAATCGGCACAGGGTAGCGTGTTTCCCCAAGTGTAACCATGGATATTATTGGAGGATATCTATCCCTGCCACCTTGATTATAGAAACTAAAGAAGTGGAGAGGAAGTTTTAAAGAGGCAGCGGAGACATTTTTGAGTGAGATTGGTGGGACATAGGGTGGAGAGATTGGTGGTAGTGATGGGTTTCAGATTGCAGTGAGATGAGAATTGGCCAGATGCTGCTAGAGCGGTGAGATGGAATTTTGAGATAGATTTCGGAGGAGAATTTTCGAGAGTGGTGACGATCTGGACAAAGGACGAGGAAGGAGCTGGAACATGCACTAAGCTGATTAGTTAAACTACTGCATCTGTGACTCTTTGTAATTTTCTTTTTTCTGCCAGGTCTGAACGGATTAGTGTAAAATATTTTCTGTTGTATGAGAAGGCTCATAAATGCGACACTGAGATTAGTCTTAAAATTGTTAGAATTATTTAAGTTTAATATAAATAATTTTTGTTAATATATATATATGTGTTTTTTTATTAATGAAAGAAGTGCCGGCGTAAATATTGAAACATTTAAAGTTGTAATTATTATTTGTAAATATGCTCTGTTAAAGTAAACTGTTTTATTATAAAAATATTATCATTTATTTAATTATTAAATTAGTATCCCTCCTATGTTCATTATAAGTCGATTTAAGCATAATATGTTCGCCATGAGAAGAGGAAAAATGTAGAGTTTCCTGTACGGAAGATAGAAGGTTCTAAATTTAAAAAGACACTGTAGGCTCTACATTTCTAATGAATACCCAATGGTATTTGCAAAAATACTAGTGAAGAAACTAAAAATAATTTTATCAAAAATTGAGTGATCTGTGGAAAATATAGGTCTCAAGTACATTTACAAATGTTCACTAGTGATCTAAAAGAAAACTATTTTGTGTAGCTCACCATGAATTTAAAAAATAAAAAAATGTTGATATTATTTTAGTAAATTATAACAATGAATATGTTCAGAACATATTAAATTTTTGGGAGTTATTTTGGAAAAAATATTTATCCAAATTTGTGTAGAATAAAAGAATTAAAGGATTTTACAGTTTTTTTAAAAAATAATTTTATAGTTTATATTTTTTCACCTAGTACTACACCTATGTGGCCTTACAAATCTCATGCCCCTTACATTTTTTCATTTTTTGTAATATCAATATATATTTTTTCTGGTGTTCTTATCGACGTATTTTGTACTGCACACCATTTATAAGTAATTTATTCGAAATCGCAACGAACTATCTCCTGACGTCACGACTCGGTGCCCGAGCCAAGGCACCATTTTGTTAAACTATCGAAAAATTTTGGGTGAATTAGACAGTAAACGGTAAAAAATCCGATATAGTTAGCATAAATTTACGTAATAAACAATCTAAAACGATTAACTAAAATTAGTCAAATAGCCTACTCTCGTGATCCAAATAGGGAGATGATAAATGAATTGCCAAGACTTTTGAATACTTGAGCCGAGCATGAATCTTTCGGGGTTTTGTTTTTGATCTATTATATGGGGAAGGGGTGATCTATTGGCTATTAGCGACTACGGTAGAGGGAACTTGTAATCTGTAGTTTCACAGAGGGAAAACACACACAACATCCATGCCCATGTCCATGCCAAAATTCGAATCCGGGACCTCTGTGACGCGAGGCATCAACGCTAACCACTACACCACAGGATAATAGGGCTACGGTCTTATACTCCAAACTACAAGAACTTGACACATGCGATAAATAAGTTATAGGGAAGGGTTTTACTTTGACCTCCGACGATCTCGTTGCGACGTTCGTGTTGTGGAAACTGGCCACAGGTTGGTGCCCCTGGCACGCCTTGCCCCTCACGGCTGCACTCTAGAGGCGCGTCCTTACTAACAATTAACAAATTTATGATCTTATATATTAAAATATGCAAAGACCGGAATACGATGTTGAGGGGATTGAGAAAATTTATGAAGTAATCATTGAAATATTAGACCAGTAATAAATAGGTAAGGTAAATAATGTTGCTACAGTTGTCAACCGATGATTGTTAGAACCGAGAGTTTATGAAAACTAAATGACAAGGAGAAGATGCTGATTGACATTTGACAGCAACTGAAATTGGTGGAAAATATTACTGGGTATAAGGAGGAAAAGTCGAGGAGTTGACAAAAGGTACTACATTGATTATGCTCATGTAAAAGAACGATTCTGTGGCAGTGTAATGCCATTTGCTAAATCTTAACATACAAGTAGACCAAAATTAACTTATAGCAGTTATTAATATAAGACTGAAAAGGATAAGTTTGGAGTTTCGAAAAACAAAGGAATGATAGTGTGAAAATTAGGTGGGCCTTACAACATAAATTTGGGCAAACTAAAACATTCAAATGGACTGAAATAATGTATCTTACAGATACACTCAACAGTATTTTGACAAAACTAGAGAGGAAAAATTGGATACCTTGGATAACACAAGAGGTGCTGGAAAAATTGGAAAAAAGAAGGAAACAAAAAATACGTATGTAGTAGGTATAGGAGTCTGAACAAAGAAATATGTAGTGAAATTAACAGAAAAACAAAAAGTATCAGAAATAAAAGTACGGTATAAGGAAATTATACAGTTGCTGTAACAAGTGCAATTAAGACGGAAGCTATGGAGTGAAATGAGGACAAAAATTTAGAATAGAACACTGTAAAAAGCAGTTCTATAATGATGCCAAGAACACATACGGTATAAGACCTCTGTGATCAGAAAAATCATCCACAAGACATAGGAATAGTGGGAGATGAACAGACAAATTAAGACGAGAAATAACAGCGTATTAAAGATTGAATGAGCTATGAAAGATATGAAGGGAAAATAGCCATAGAAAAATAATTATTAACCAGGGTGTTGTACTATTGGCTTTGGAGTAAATCCAAAAACAATACTTGTAACGCACACCATTAATAAGGCTAAATTGGCCGCAGAAAGCAACAGTTTACTGTTGGGAACAATGCCGTAAACACGTTTCAGCTTTTTAATGAAGGGGGTCGTGCTTATAGCTCCCGTGCGTTTAGCGACCCAAGTCACACACAGAGTTCCAATACTTCCCAGATCCTTTCTCTTCCCGTCTTCTTTGCTACTAGTCTTGAAACATAAAGTAAGTTTCAATCAGGTTTGTTTTAGAGTGTAGAAATCTGTATGGATACTATGGTATGATGTTAAATAAATCTTTTATAAAAATGTTAATTGTCCTCAAAATATTTGATGAAGAAAATAAGATGTAAAAATAAATGTTGCGTCTTTCTTCTGTTCTGTTCAACTTCTGTTCTCAATTTCCCTTGGCCTACGCACGCTTTAGTCTTCATAGGAAAGACTCGAGTCAACAAAGTAAAAAGTTAGTATAGGTGAAAGAATTAAAAAAATATTGTGTTAGTTAAATGTTTAAACTAACTAAATTTGAAAAGATCACAAATGCAAGATATTTATTGAGAATACAGCAGTGTGATTCCCGGGATGCGTGCCTGAGTGAATCATGGTTCTTTAATGTCCTTTGGTGGGCCAGGCACTCCCGAGAGGCTGAGGTGAACGTAATGTTCTTAGAAAAGAAAAGCCGACCGTAAAAGGTGAACGGCCTGCTGGAGTTTCTCCAGACGGAATTCCAACTAGGCGCCGACACTGCAATTAAGTGGAATTCTTACTATCAGTGAAGATTATTCGTCCAACACTGTCTGGATTTCATTGCTAAATGTTATAGTTTTAAACTTACAATAAATGGTTGTATGTTCACTATTAAGAATAGAAAATAAATCCAGGAGGGTTACTTAACAAAATCTCATGCTACCAGATCGCATTATGAAGTTGTCACTTGTTTTATTAGGTTCCAGAGCTCAGGCTACTGTAATGATCTTTTCTGTTATAAATCTCAGTGGTTTCATTATTAAATCAGCAGATTTCTTTAATATCGTATGATAATTAGGTCCATCCTCTATTCAGTCGGAGACTTGTGAAGTGGTGCGGGGATCCCCGCTCGACCATCTCCAATTTCAATGAAATTTTCTGTGGATGTTTAGAAACGTCACCAATGAATATTGGTAAAGTTTTACGTTCTCTATGGGAATACTCACAGAAATATAATCATTTTTATGACTTCGTACAGTTAAATTTTACATAATATGTACTTACAGAAAAAATCCAAAGGTTGTATAATATAAGACAAGTTTTGGATTTTTTTTGGATTATTTTTCTGTAAGTACATATTATTTAATTTATATATAGGCATATTCAATCGATTTATTTTTTCATCTCATCACTTAAATTATATTTTTTTTTGTAGGTCTCCTGAAGAGGTTCCAAATAATGGAACGAAACGTAAAGCCTCGGAGATAGTTCGTGCTTCAGTACAAATTTACAAAAAAATCTTTGTGCCACCTTATATTATAGTAAACTTTTACCATACAACTCGGAAATTTCAATAATTTTGTTATGTAATACCTCTGGCAATATTTTATTATAAGACATGGGACTTGGCTGTCTTGTACAACATTTTGTGGTCCTTGAACCCGAAAGAACAAAAAAAAACTATAGGGCTATAAGTAGAAGATTTTAATGTAATAGTTAAAGTTATTGCAAAACCCTTATATGCAATTACTTTAGTTTAACTTTAAGGTAAATTAAAATATTAACTATAGGGCTATAAGTAGGATATTTTAATTTAATAGTTAAAGTTATTGTAAAACCCTTATATGCAATTATTTGTTTAGTTTAGTTGATCGGCATTATCGGACCTCCACTCACTCATCTGTCCAAAATCTGTTTCAAAAATCTCTCTGCAAGCCTTTTTAATACCTACTCCCCAGTCCTTTAGTTCATATCACCAAGGTGGCAGTGATGGATTTCCACCAATAACATTTATGGTTACTCTTCTGTGGGAGTCACAGCTTGTCCCTCTCCTTCAAGACATTTTGGGAAAAAACACCACACGATACCGCTAAATCTTGCCAGGCGCGCCGTGATCTCTGAGTTTTATTGCGCCTGGCTCAAATACTGTCTCCTTTCTTTTGACTCTGAACCGCAAGAGTCCGTATGCTTGACCGTTACAACGTCAATTTCGTCGCCAAAAACAGCAGCTTTCAATATTTACAGAAATGGCATGAACCGTCTCGTCGGGAACACATGTAACGTCTCAAAGTTTACCATTTTCGTAGTCATCTCGAGTTCTGCTTTGTATGTTCAGTATCTCAAATCTGTTAAAAATGCATACATTGAGATAGTGTTGATATTATTTTATTTTTGTGTTAATAGCAAGGTTTAATTGTTAATGTTGTGCCCAGTTAGGTTCGCGTCTAAATAAACAGTAAGTGATATTCATACATGTATTTAGGAAAACAAAACTTTACAGAAGCACATAGTAAGATTCACGTTCACGCAGCTACATATATTACAACATCAAAAAGTCAATGAACATTGTAACCATAAAGATATTACACTTGCAAAGATAAGTCAACTTTACTAATTTATGAATAAAAAGCGTTTGAGTTTATTTCAAGGTCAAATAAAAAAGTCTAGATTGTGTATGTTACATTCTAAATTCAATAAAGTGAAGCACGTTTTGTTAGAATGCAGGGCGAAATAGTTATTTAATAAACCAATTTCTAATCAAGCCCAAGTTCGACACGTCCTTCCGTTCTCATTCTGTTTCCCAACATGTGGACAGTGAAATGCATTAGTGTTTAAATTTTTGGCAGCAGTACAGGCGCGTCGCTGTTTGTTGACGCTCGGCAAAGCATATATTAGCCATGTTTTACCACGTTATGTAGGCCAAGAACGCCAGCACGCGCCTGTTCCGTCCCGCATGGCGGTGAAATTAAATAACACACGTGGCACTCGCCTTCTTCTAATCTACAATCAGGCGCACAGCAAGGATTGCCTCAAACGGATTCCTAAAAATTACATTACTGTTGCAAGTGCTAAGGAATAGTTGCTAGTGCTAGTTGAATATTGTCATTAAGAAATTTTTACATAATGCATATACTAAAATAATGCCTGTATTACGTAGTTGAAAAGACACTAATCACAATCTGGATGCAGTATAATGTAATGAATATTTTACAATATTTGTGAAGCCAACTAAAAACTTAATGGTGGGAATTTTTATTTATGAGTTTTATTTGATAGTAAAAAGTAATTATATACATTTAATAATATATTATAATATTATACTGAATATAGAAATTAATTCTTAAATTGATCGTAAATACAAAATATTTAACTCTTAAACTTAAGGGGGTGAGCAGTTACAAATTTATATTAAAATAACGAGAATACCTCCAAAAGTAATGCACACTATTCCTATTCATTTTTTATTCTTCATCTTCGAAATTTATGTACATTCTTCCCGCTTGTGTTAGTTAATGATAATAGGAGGGTTATTATTTAAAATTATTTAACAAATGATTTGTGATTTAATAAAATAAAATGATAACTTTATTTATACAAAAAACAATTTCTTTTGTGAGTCCTGCGCACTATTTACAATTATATATATTAAAGGGTATGATCGTTTAAATTTCAAAGGGTTTCTCAGCGTTAATTATTGGGATAACAACCTTCAGTAGAGATTTCACGTTCGTGACAAACCTGTTTCATCTTCTCAGCAATTCCGGAATGTCTACATAGTACAGTTTTCCTCCTTCACTCTCAGACCTCCTTTGTCCTTTCTGCAACTCCAACCTTCCACGTTTCGCTCCCGTATAACGCCGTACTCCATACTAACACTTTTAGCAATGGTTTCCTAATTACCACACTTATATTACCGTAATTAAATTTCTCTTTCTCGCGACATCCTTCCCTGCCTGTGTTATTCTACTCATTATGACTACTATACTTCTACCATCCCCATTCCTTGATTCCCGTCAAAATATCCCTTCACAATCTAACACCCTTTGTTATTCCAGTGTTTCCTATACTACACTCCATTACCTTTGATTTGCTTCTATTAATCCTCAAATTGAAATCTTTCTCCAGGACTACGTTCATTAAATTTATTATGGTTTCCAAGCCTTCTTCTGATTCCCCTAAAACTATAATATCGTCGGCAAAGCGTAAGGTTTTTCTTTCTTGTCCTTGCAGTATGATTCATTTCCCATATTCCTTTTAACTAACTTCATATATTATATATATATAATTAAGCAGCATGGCTTACTCCTTTCTTCATTGCGGCTTTATTTTCTTGATATTCTATTCTACTTACTGCTGTCTGACTTTTATAGAGGTTATGTATAAGCCTCCTTTCTCGATATTTTATTCCAGTGCACTTTAAAATCCTTAATAGTGTGTTCCAGTTCACATTATCAAACGCTTTTTCTAAATATAAAAATGCCATGAACGTAGGCTGATTTTTCTTTATCCTGTCCTCTAAAATTAATCCTTTCTCTTGTCCCGACATTCTTCCTGAAACCAAATTGATGTTCTCCTAACTCGCATTCAATTTGACGTTCCATTCTCCTATATACTATTTTCGTTAATATTTTGAATGCATGGGATACTAAACTAATTATCCTGTGCTGTTCGCATATATCAGCCCCAGTCTTCTTTGTTATGGGTATAATTATGTTTTTAACAATATGCAAAGGATCTGCAATTCTTATGAAATTGCTGATCAAATAGATCTCAGTGAAAATTAAAACTTTATACTTCCTTTACTCCCATAGCGCATTTTTAAATGGTTATAAAGACAGAAATATGGTTAAATGAAGGTTTGCAAATGATTAGGATCGTTTTGAAATTTAACGTTAGAGTTTTAGATGTTGTTTAAAGTAGCCATTCCTTGCTGGCAATTGGGCTGGAATGAGTGCGTACTCTGCCTCTCTTCCGATGTGGAGTGCTTCTAATTTAGTGTAGCCTGTTTCGTGTTACAGTTTCCATTACACTAATTGGCGACAAGTTTATAGCGCTGGGCCAAACTCGCCTTGAGTTGTTGGGGATAAAAACTTGGGATGGTGTGTCTACAGCTCCAAGTGGCAAAATAGACGAAAGTCTCTCTACAACTTCCTTTTCACTTTTAGTTTCCGATTTCTGCAGTACTGATAAGCCATTACATTTTATGGACTATCCACGAGATTGTCACACATGAATGTTTTCATGACGGAGTATGATCATTACAAAGCTTTGTTCTTTCCAAATAACTAGATTGAACTTGAAGACGTGACCAGCTGGAGGAGGACTATTTAAACTACAAAATGCTGCGGTTAATAATTCCGTACATAAATTTATTGCCTCTTGCCAGATCTTTAGATCTTTCTTCCCTTCTTAAATCCTTTTTCCGTTGCTCATGGTGTGAAACGAGCAGATTTAACACGGAAAGCGTATTAGAATCGTTACAATCCAGACATTTAACCATGAATGAGAAGTGCCTAATGATTGTTTGAGTTAATGTGGCAGGGGGAGGATTTGAATTAAATTAAATGGCAATTAAGAAATCTTAGGAAATTTATTTACAGGGGAGAATTTAAAATGGAATACATTACTGAGGGAAATATTTACAAGGAATTTAGGGTTCGGTGAAGCAATCTGATATTCTTAACACATACTTAATACTTTGGGCGTTCCCCTCTAAACGACCAGTATTGGAAAATTGGCAGCGTACCTCTTTACAGCTTCTATGTGGCACCGTCTTCTTCAGCAATTGTTTCGTCGAGGGGCCATCATCGGTTCCGACCGTTTGAAACCGAATGATTCTACACAGCCTCATTGCCACTAAAAGTTTCCTGTGGACCTCCAGTTGACAACCGCTGCACTGAATGGTCCTGATAGACTGCAATTTTGTGCTATTGAATTAAATTCGAAGGTGTTCAAGATTGGCTTATGTTTTGGTCATAGCTGATTATTGTCAAGCTAAATAAAATATTAACTGTATAAGACTGGGCTATGGAAATCTCTATCTCACTCCTACAGGATTCTGGTTGGCTGAACACGTCCACACTTGTTCATTGTTACTCATGTTTCCTATTGTAGCGGGAAACAATGAACAGGGTTTCTTTGTTTCACAACGTTGTGATTCAATTTTCTCCCGTTTGATGAAAACGGGGTTTGTCATACGAACTGATTAAGTGGTATTATAACATGATATTATAATCCATAGTATAGAGAGAATGACTCAAAATGTTTGCAGAACACCAATTCAGGCCACGCGGAACACAGTTTGGGAAACCCGGTGCTACACTGTTACGTAAGTTTTCATTTTTTTAACTAAAAATTATTGGTATTATGGAGCCTTATAACGCGGAGGTCAAATTCAAGCTCAATATGTAACTAATAGTTTACTACAATGTACAGTACATACATAACTTCAGTGATAATTATATTTTGAGTAATTTTAATGTTTCAGTTCCCATTTACTCGCAGAATAAATAATTGACATGAATGCTTTTATAAATTGAAAATCTAGGGAGTTGCCTGGAGGAATGATAAGCGCTGCGGGAGTTTTCTCGCAGGCGCTTCAGCCCAGAGTGACTGCGGGGCTTACCTGATAATGTCGGGGATGCCTCGCACTCTCTCTGGGTACTTTTTATCAAAGTTCTCATATGCCGAGACACCTTCACCTATTTTAGGAGGTATATGTACCGGGGTCAAAGACCTTGGGCATATGGCAAGAGCTGTCCGCTGATCCCATTGGATCAGTCGGCCAACTGCCTCCTGAAACTGGTGGAGACACGGAGAAGGGAATGCTGCGTCCCCACAGCAAACTCGTCTCCCGTCATTCGGAAGGGCGTGAGAATAGTACCCAATGCCCGACCTACCTGATGCAGGTTTTCTAGGGTTTTCCCTGCATCTCTTTAGGTGAAACACCGGGTAGGATCCTTAAACCATAGCCCGGGGGCCCTAGTTAACCCTTGGCTACCTTGCTCTACCTTCCGCATCCCCCCTTTTCAATTCCCTTCCTATGCTATTAAAGGGGAGTTGCCTGTTTCAGGATCACCCTCATGTAGCCTGTTAACCAAAAAAAAAATTGACTATCAGTTTATAAACGAGAGAAACGACAGAGCTGTGGGCGTAATAAGTTATTGCAGTTTATAATATTTGATTGACTAGTGTTTTACGGTGAGTATTATTAGAGTTTAGGGTAGGAGGGGGATCAGATGAAGATAAGTAAAGGAATAGTTTGTTTAAGAACGGAGAATTCAGTTCACTGGGGAAGATATTTTTTGGATCAGAATGGAGTGGCATAGGGAATGAATACGAAATGGCCAAGTACTTCCCGAAAAATACTGCCAACAGGATGTATCAAAATTAAATTATTGAAATTGAAGATAATACACTTTAACATCAATGTTAGTGATCAAATGCGGATATTGTAAGGATCTGATAGATATTCTGATCACGCTGTAAGTTAAATCATGGTATTTGAAGAGGTGGGGTGTTACGCAATGAGAAACGTGAAAATGAAAAATGGGAGACAGAAAGATATGTAAAATGGGTGACATTGTATCTAACGGAGTAATATAGGAGTCGTTTGAACTTCGTCTAAATTCTTTCTAGAGTCTCTCACAATTTATAATTGCATAACTCAGGACTACAATTTTGTCTTTTCTTTAATTAATATTTCATTATTATAATAATAAAAACTTTCTTGAATAAAATTGACAAATACGTTAGATAATATAGAGTAATATTTATAGTCTGCTTCAGGTAATTGTGACAATTTAATTAAATATTATAATTTATAAGTATTTTGCATTTTAATAAACAAACTTCTAATATTCATCCTCCATCCTTCCGAAAAAGTAATATTTACTTTGTATTTGAGTTTCCTAGTCGGTGGGTGAATTTAGGCAAAGTGACTAGTTACTATTAGATTATAAAATTATTTAACTGTATCATTGTCTCCTGTAGCTATAATTTTGGATCTATCGCGCTCTCCAGTCTGTTGTCAGTCTATACTGACAAATCGACCAAATTTAACCTCTGTAGTATAATGATTCACGTATGAATACCAGTCAGCAGCTCTATTAAGAAATTTATGTTATACACGAAACACGATCGGGTGTAATGGAGTAATATTAAACAGATTTTTAAATAGGGATTCTGGTAATAAATTGTCCGTCTGAATTTAGCGTGGAAAAGAGACTGGTAGATTGGCAAATATTGAGTCTTGAGACTTTTGTTTTCTCGCGTGGGGCCAGGCATAAATTAAAATAATGACGTGGTGTGACTTTCCAGAAATTTCGGAGAGTACATTGTGGAAAGAACTAATTGAGAAGGCGAGGGTTTCCGAGCCAAGTATTCAGTAAAATTTTTCTGTAGAAGTGAGCCTGCGACGAGAAGAGTCAGAACATGATGCAATACAGAGATACTAAGGCCAGCTGATTTGTACTTGCCCAGTCAGTATCTGCAACATCCTTGCTGCCAAGCTAGCAGTCGCTGCGAAAGGGTAAACACTTTCCAAATAATAAAAAACGGGACAGAGCAGAGACTATTTACGTACATTTAATCAGCCATATTGTAGAGGCTCCTCAGGCGCTAAACCAAGCTTCGTAAATTATTATTGTAATTGTGACATGAATATAAAATGAAATGTTTAAATAACTTAAACTGTTTGTCCTAAATATACATATAATAAAAGACGTTATTTTTATTATATAAGTAAAATAAGCTACTTGATTATCGATGGGAAGCTTGAGTGTACATGCTGAGTGGATTCCTAAGACGAAGGGACATTTTGGAATCGTGCCAACTGATGAGGAACCTAGAAACTGCAAACCATCCTATTCAAAATCTGCTTTTATTTTGGGGTGTAGCTGAAAAATGCCTCGGTGAAGGAAGTAGAAAATTGAAGCCTCATATTCCGTTGCTTTCCAGAAACGTATTCATGATAACTGATTTATGTAACCGAACGGATAATTAACTACTGCTTCGGTGACTTCACAAAATTACTTATTTGATCTTGTGTAAATTAACGGAAACACGTTTTACAAATTTAATTACATAGTTAGTGACAATTAGAATAGTACAGCAGTGAACTGTTATGATCAGCTTGGACATTTCAATAGATAAATGAAATATTGTTTCCACTGGCTATAGAACATTAAACAATTTATTGATTATTTCATAGATTACAGGCAGTCCTGCAAAATTTCCTAGAATTATATCAATTGTTTCAAGACATATAGACGTTTTAAATTTGTTCTCAAATTAATACTAGCTTACCTTGTAAGAAGGAGCAATTCATGACTTTTGAATGGATTTAATCATACTACATTTTGCAGAGACGAGGTAATTTTTCGGAATCAAGCAGAAGTTTACTTAAAAATCCAACACTCTTAAAATAGAGACCAGAAATATCTAAAATAATTGTCGTTAGCACGAATGACCGGAAAGATTTTTGTAATTACAAGAAATAATGAAGATGACTTTGTAAAATAGTTGTGTTGCAGCATTACATCATATTGCAAATTAGTTCTTCTAGAACGCCAATTACAAATTGGTGCAAGGAAGTTGGTTATTGAAGTATGTAAAAGTTAAATGACTCCACTGTCCGTGGAGAAGAAAGTGACAATGGTGAGATAATATTCTGGGATGTTCCATTACCTAAATAAAGAGGAAGAAAAACGATGATGGAATAAAGAACAAAGGGGAACAACAGAGAAAAATCAAAGAGAAAGAGAAGAAAGAAAAAGGCAGAAAGATTAGAGAAACAAGTCAAATAAACGAGAAAGTGAATCGTTCAGAAGAAGAAGAAGTGAATAACAAGGTACATACACAATACAGTACATACACAAACACTGAAATACGCGAATACTACGTGCTTTCGATGTGCGGTCTTAATTGCAGCCTGATTAGTTGTTATTTAAGATTAGTAGGATTGATTCAGTACTGTCTCGATGCCCGGATAGTTTAGTGACCACTTATTTTGAACGTCTAGAAGTGCAGAGGAATTTGCCTGCTTCCTTTCCAAGTATTAGACTGAGATTGAGCAGCTGATATGCAATCTCGTCTTTGCGATCTCGTCCCAACGCTTTGTTCCGCAGTCAGGTACAGTGCTGACTAGACGAAATCAACATATCATTCAGGTCATGAGATCATTGGGCGTCACCGCGTAATGAGAAGTCAGCGTAGTTATGCAACTGACTCAGCACTGGAACAGCTCAGGGCCGTCGGGATTATTATTGATTTAAATATTATGATTTAGAGATTCGTCGCCATGTTGGCAGTTCGGCGCCTTTGACGGGAATTGCGTCAAGATTTCGTACATGATTGGCTTCGGTGGGAGTCGGTTTAAGTTATATATAATTACATGAACACGACCAAGAGACGCTACCATTACGAAACAGCAACACAGTTAGAAACTGAATTATGAGGACCTGTACTCCTGTTCTAACACTTATGGCGTTACTTAGATCCTTTTTTATCAAGATGGTAACGTAGAGAAAGGATAGAAAAAAGGCCGGCAATTCGTAATCGTCTATTCCACTATTGAAACAACAATTATTTTGTCGTCGTCCTAGAAGATTTCTTGAAGTTGAATCCATTTTAATGTATTTTTTTTTAAATGTGATTATTGGCAAATGAATTGTAAAAATACAATAATATAGATCTCGGCCGGAAACGGCCTATGATTGGCTGTAAGTCTCTTCAAGAACGTACACTGAAAAAAATGAATTTTTGCCAATAGAACTATTAATTACGGAATTTAAAATATACGATATGCATCGAGAATCTGAGCATTAGTATATTAGCATTTTAGTTTGACGTGGAAACTATTTTAAATGTTACTTGTTCCTCTTACCTCATTTCAATTGTCAGATATTTTCAACATTGTTAATAACTTTTATTCCTAAGAAGAAAACTTCTTTATATAACAAATCGAGGTGTGCGTATGTTCGCAATTATTCTCCTCCTAAATGGCGTGATTATAAATATTTTTTGCATTTGTCATCAGGATCGTTCTTACCTGTAGTTGGAACCGGTACGTGGCGCTGTTTTCGAGATCCAAATTTTGTTTTAATTTTCCTACCAAATCTTGTTTTATAAATGAATAGGGGGATATTAATTATTTTAATGTAAAATTGATATATTAATAATGAGTTCTTTTATAATAAAAATAAGGCAAATTTACATTAATCTTACAATGTTGCTATTTTCAAACTTTACGACGGCAATTATTTCTTAATTAACACTACATATATATTTAATTAAAATTATTCAAATAAATTCCTTATAACTAAAAATTCTATATCTCTAAACTCAGGGTCGTATATTATGGGCCTTCTCATAGATCAGAATATTACATGCAAAACCTACTCGGACCTGGCTGATTTGAAAATCGGCAAAGAGTCACAGGGCTAATTACCGTGATGTCATAATGGTCTTCCGGGTGTTCCTCCTATTTGAGTCGTAATCGGTCCAAATCACCGCCACCGCCGCTTCTTGGTGCAGGAAGAATTTCGTTTGATCTCCTCTCCTTGGTCTCTCCGGTCCGATAATACCGATCTTCTGCTCGAAATTACAATCATCTGTCCAGCAAGATCTATCACCAAAACTCTCACGTCTCACCACTCTCGAAAAATCCTTCCAAAATCTCTCTACACTCCTTTTTAAAATCTACTCCCCACTCCTTTGGTTCATATCACCCAGGTGGCAGGGATGGATATTGATCAATAACATTTATGGTTAATCTTGGAGAAAAGCACCACGTGAGGCGCCAAATCTCACCATAATTGGGAAACACCCCAGGTGTGCCGTGATATCTGGGTTTTATTGCTCCTGGCTCAAATACTGTCTCCTTTCTTTTTACTCCGCACCGCCAAAAGTCCGAGCAGATGTGTTTGACCGTTACAATATATATTTTACTTCTAATAATAATCCCAAATATTCAGCCTGACCATTTGAATAATATATGTGGCATAAAGCACCAATACATGCGCAAGATCATTCCGATTTCGGATTGCGGAGTTCTGATATGTTCCGTGTATACTGAGTGAATTACTTACAGTTTAATTCGACAATGAAGAAATGAAGTGTATTTGAAACAACATTTTGTACAAATATGAAAGATGAATTGTTTGAATTATGATTTATACACAAGATTATGCGTTGGCATTAAATAAAACATTTCATCATTAGCGTTCATTTGGATGATTTCGATAATAAAGGCCATGAAAAAATAAATTTCCATAAAGTGACGATCTATGTGTAGTCACGTGTTGAGAAAGAGATTACTGCTGAATTAAATTCTGCACCGAGCCCCCAGATAGTCTATTGATAAAAATTCAGTTTATTTTTCCATAACACTTAATAACCTATAACAATTTCACGGCACGTTTTTCCAGTAATCTTATTCTTAATACAGCAAAATGAAAATTGTTGGTCTGTATATACAGGCTATGGGGTTATTAATATACATAAAAGAGAATAACAGTAGTTAATAAGGACGAATTTAGTGAGTCATGTTATATGCTATACGAAGCCTTGGTTACTGCATTGATTTGTCAATTCAACTGCTCTTTTGAAGTCTCTGTAAGGCAGTTGTTTAGGTTCGGCTGATTGGATCCATTAGTGGACCGAGCCAACTGAAGTTCAATTAGTGACTTGCAAGAACGGGCCAGTTACGAACTCCTAAGTGAAAGTATTACAGACCTTCGTTTATACTTCCGATCTCTTCTTCTTCGGTTACTGAATGCCCATGGAAATCAATACAGCCTTAATTTATTTTCTGAAGGCCTTTGAATAAATTAAATATTACTCGACAGTATGAAATCGCAAATCATGTTAATTAAGCAGAAATTTGTTATAAAATTATCTTAATTTCAGATCGTCAATAAATAATCCCAAATAGAAAAAAAGAAGGAAACAATATTTTTTTCGGGGATCGTTAAAATGTTTGTTTGAGGGAGAAAATACAGAAATAAAATAATCCTGAATGTAACTGCGATTTCGCATTAGCATTGCGTATATATGAAAAGTTAAACCTTAAAATGGTAAATTACTGATATTATACTTAATTTATAAAATTATAATATCAAATATAATTATCGTAAATGTGGATTACGCTTCGAGAGAGTTTAAAAACGAACATGTAAATACGGAAAAAGAGTTCTGGTCAAAAGTAGATCTTCTTGCTTCTCAATTTCCTTTATTTCTCAATAGTATTTTGTAACTCTTTCCTTAAAGTTATGTACATATGTAATGTGCCTATTACGCCCTCTTGTCCCTTTTCTTCATCCCCTTCAGTCCTTATTAATTATTTATATATTCACTTTCCATCATCATTATTCACTTTTCCTGATTTTTATTTTACTATTGATTTTAACACAACTTTATCCAGACCTATCATAAAATTTAAGTGCAGTAGTTCAATGACAACTTTATGTAAAATTTCTCGTCAACATTACATTTACGTCCTCAGATGATTATATAAAACTTTCTCCGAACATGATCAAAAAAACAACAATAATTGAATTTTTATAATATTGAAATTTTATATCAAAACCATATTAGATTGAAACAGAAACATTCTGAGGGCATTTTTACATGTATTAATATATAAAATGTTATTAATATCAACGTTTTACAGCGTTCTTTCACAAATGACTGTCAGTCAATATTGTAATTATAGTTAACGAAATGTGTATTATAGTAATTAAATATCGAAATAATCATACACTAGAAATTCATTGTAAACTTACGTTATCGATTCAAGCTTAAATCTATAAGATAGTTTCCAACGTCAATACGACACGGAGCCTCAACATTCAACACCTACTTTTATAAAGTAAACCAGTTTAACGGACGTAGAACGGTTCTCAGCACGATATAAAAAGATTTTAATCTATATGTATTGACTATATTCTGAAATGAATGGGGGATATTATTTATCTAAGTGCGATATATATGTATGTATGTTAATAATAAACTCTTTTATAATAAAAAAGGAAAACAATTTACTTGATCCAAAACAAATTTACATCAATATTACAATTTTAATATTTTCGAACTTCAAGCCGGCAATTCTTTCTTAATTAGCACTATATATATACATAAAAAATAATACATATAAATTCCTTACAACTAACAATCCTCTATCTCTAAACTCAGGGTCGTATATTATGGGACTTCTCATAGATCAGAATGTTTTACACAAAATCTACTCGGCCCTGGCAGGGTATGAAATCAGCAAAAGTTATAGTAGTAATTACCGTGTCCGCCGATATTCTTCCTGATTCAGGAAGAATTTCCGTTTATCCTCCTCTCCTTGGACTACCTGTGCGATAATGTCAATCGTGTGCTCGTCTTCACAATCTCTTTTGCATAAACTCCAATCATCTGTCCAGCAATCTCTCTGGAAATCTCTCCCAAAGTCCTTCTGCAAAAGTTTTTAAAATCTACTTCCCCACTTCTTTGGTTCATATCAGCCAGATGTCAGGGATGGATATTGGCCAATAACATTTATGGTTACTTTTCTCTCCTTCAAGATATTTTGGGAAAAATAACACGATGCCGCCAAATCTCACCATAGCTTGGGGAACTCCCATGGTGCGTCGTGATGTCTGGGTTTTATTGCCCCTGGCTCAAAAGCTGTCTCCTTTATTTTGACTCCGCACCGCCAAAAGTTCGAGAAGATATGTTTGAACGTTAAATTCATAGTAATTGAATACGTTTTTAATTGAAATGAAATTTGTACAATTTTAGAGAACCGATGAATATAATCTGACTAGCGGTTGTAAGAACCGTTATGTGTATATGTGTATTTTACAAATTAATAATTGTGATTATTTAAAGTTTCATACTCAAAATTCAAATTTAAGAAGATTTTTCATTTTTCAAAATGTCACTACTTTTCTCACTAGCCCTTGAGAATGAACAGTTTCCTATAAAAGCTTTCAATCAATGTTTCATAAGTTACAAAATATTTCTTCTTTCTGGAGATTCCTTGTTTTATCGTCTTCACTTACTTCCTCAATTTCTCATCACAATTGCATTTTTTTCTACTTGAGGTATACAAACAATAATGGTGATCCGGACGTTACTCTCTCCGCTATTAAATTCAATTATTATTAAAATACAATTTGGGTGACAAATATGTTAATTAACAGTAAGAATGAGGCCTAATTTTATATTACAAATAAAATATTCATAGACTACTTTACCTGGTTGATTTGATGACAGGTTTAACGAAGCAGATGCTTTGATGATTGGAGGTTTTCTTGGAACTTTAACAGCTGTGGTTTTCGCTTTCTATAAATGGGCAGGGAATGAAAATGTTGTTGGAATGGCGTTATCCAGAAGTCGCCTTTTCTCATTAGCTACATTCATAAATCTGTCTATAATGAGAACTGCGTATGGAGTGGGATGCCAATTATCCCGCCTCGTATTTTTTGGCTTCTTGGTTTTCAAAGGAAATCTGAGAAACAGGCAAGCTTACAATACAGGGGAAAAAATAATAAAAACAAATATGACTTGCATTCTAGCTGACCCTATTTAATACGATAGTTACGAGCAAGTAATATTAGAAAAGAAAATATGTTTTGAAAGAAAATCAGCTCCAAAGAAGACGAAGTCGATGAAATAAACATGGGATTTGAAAACTACGGCTTGTTGTAAACTGTGCGTAATTATACTATTTTAAAAACGTATTGATACGATTATGTATTTGTTTTTGTTTTTTCTCTTCCAGTACGACAACGTATGGATGAGCTTCTGTGCAGTTTCGACGGCGAAAATATATTTTTGGAGTTGTACCATATAATGAAAGAATGGCTCGCACCTGGGACGAGTTGAAGGAAACGCCTATTTTGATAAAGTTAAAAAATTTGGGGTTTTGTGTCTTAAAATGTTGCGAGATGTGACGCGTTTTAAATTCCATCATATTTTCTGTTTTATTCATATAAATTAATTTTACAATATTAATTATTTTGTATAAAATTCCGTAGAGAACAGTCCTGAGGTATTCGTAAGAGTAAAACCCAGCAAAAACACAGCTATACAACTTGAAGCCTCACAGGCGCAATCCTTGTCTAAATGGTATTTCTGGCTCGCCAAAAAAAGCCAAGGTCCCCCCAGGTTAGCAAGGTGGTTGACCCAAAAGATTGCTAGGGTTGCCCCTCCAAAATGTGAATTTTGAGAGAGAAAAATCGGGGGAGACCAATAACGTTTTAGGAGAGGTGAGTTCGAGGTGGAGAGGACCTCGAGAAAGGCATTCGGAAAAGGGAGTTGGAGGTGAGAGTTCTGCAGGAGGAACCGGAAAGTCGAATTGGCTGGCTTCGAGTGTGAGAGGCGATGCGACCTGGCTTCAAGTACCTCAAGGAAACTACACCTAAATAGAGGCACGCCGCTTCTATGCTGAACCAGAAGCTGCCTTTGCGTTCAATCCAGGACTATCGGTCAACAAAGAAACCAGGGGAGGATGAATGTAAAGAAAGGAGCCAAAAGGCAATAATATCTCACTCTTCTATGCGTATAAACACCGTAAACGAAAGAAAAATAAATTTATATAAGTCTCTTGCAATAATATTTCTGTTTATAATATAAAACTGTTGAATCTTTTACGTTTGTTAACATTAAAACTCTTTCATTTTCAAAACTGAGATTTATTGGCGCCCACCCTTTTAAACATATTTCTAATTTTTAATATATTTATAAAATTATAAAATCCACGTCACAGAGTACACTGTGCATTTGGACCTTTTTCTTGCCATTTATATTGCATATTGTGGTTGTGTCAGCACCATGTCTCATCCGTATAAATTTAAGTTATACATCATTCCCTAAGAGAGGTTGGAAGGTGGTTAAACAAACTTCCGCTTACTATCTTAACGCATGGAACGATTTCGACCAAATTTTGAACAGGTGTTGTTGGCGATCGACTGAACACAATTAGGTTAATACACAGCTAACAACTAGTTGGGGCGAATGGGGGGTAATTTTTACGAATCCATAAACTGCCATTATTTCCTTAATTAATTGGATAGCATTTTCGGTTAATTTGCGTTTGTAAATAACATAGAAACTATCAAGTTTGGTGTCGAAATCACTGTGTTACATTATGACTTTTAATATGCGATTTAAGTAAAAATTCATCCCTTAAATGGCAGAGCATTTATATTCTGTTAGAATTCTGAAAATATTTTTAGCCCTGTTATTGTACCGGGAGTATTTTTGAATCTCTCGAGATACTGGAAATATATTTGAGGTTCGTATCGTGACGTTTCCGATGCCGGTTGAATAGTGTGTTGACCAAGAATTAAATAATGTACCACGATAATATAAATCAATACCCGGGGAACGCCGGGTCATCAGCTAGTATTTTATATTTATGACTTTCAACCGCTACAAGAAAAGCTGTCTCACTCTTCTGCGATGAGCAGAGGTCCACTAATTAATTAATGTAGAATAATGTAACACGCAAAAATGATTGAAACTTTGTGGTTAGCTTTGGAAGGCTTGGTCTGTCTTATGCTAACGTTTCAGACCGTTTGAAGAAACGGTTTGAAATCTATGAGATGTCAAAGTCGAGCTATGTGAAAGAAAGACTGACTTTTTTCAGTTTTTTCGCCAAACCGCAGGTATAAAATGTCTTTAAATGTATATTGCACATACATATATATAAAGGAACAAACTAAGTATTTTCATGTATAAATTCCTCTCGAGTTTCCAACCTGGTCAAAGATTTTAACAGTGACGTTTCGATGGCTTGCTCTGCCATCATCTTCAGACTGAAGTGTCAAATTCGGTGAGTGTAAGCATTTATATAGTCTGAGACAAGTCTGTGCAAGCACAAACCGCCTGTGATTGGCTAGATGTGGACTATATAAATGCTTACACTCACCGAATTTGACACTTCAGTCTGAAGATGATGGCAGAGCAAGCCATCGAAACGTCACTGTTAAAATCTTTGACCCGGTTGGAAACTCGAGAGGAATTTATACATGCCATTCACCGGGAAAGACCTCGTACTTTAATAAGTATTTTTAAATTGAAATATGTATTTCACAGATTATAAACCTGAAGAAAGTGCGAATATGCGCCGAAACGTCGTCAAATAAAAAATAAAAACTGTCTGTAAAAATCGGTCGGAAATTATTTAATTTGCGATTTTAATAGCAGACGTTAATCGATTTAATAATAATTTATTAATATCTTTACAGTTTCTCTTCACAGGATATAGCGATATAATTTTCTTGACGTGACAAGTATGAATAATTTTTGTACAATATGTTTTCAGTGTTTGAATCATGTTTTGATAAACTAATGTGATATAAAAAATTGGACTTTACGTGAGATCTAAGTGCAACCTGGACCTTAGGGACGTTATATAATTTTATGAAATTGTTTCATACGTTTTGAATTGTTTCCTGTGGAGATCAGTTACATTTTATAACAATCATGACTCCAAATAATAATATTTGTTAGAGAAATAATTACATTGATGGCTCATTGCCAAACGCTTCTGATAAGGGAAAACGCAAAGGTATTAATAAATTACTTATGTTTTAAAAAAACAAATATTGAGTAAAAACCTTTGGACAAAGCCAGTCATATAAAGTTAAAATTCCACGACGAAAATATTTTAGTATTTTGATGTAAATTCTTTGTCATGTGACAACACAAAGAATCGATGTAAAATAAAACATTTGTCATATGTAGCATATGAGGAAGGGCGAAAGATGCTTGTTGGGCGTAGCTCACACTGTAACGGTGCTTGGTTCGATTCCGTTAGAGTAGTTTACGTTGGGGTGAAAGCGAGTTAGCGTCAGTCGCTTTACAGAATCTTCAAATAGCTTCGCTGTTTTCTCTTTCACGGAGACGCCTTGCAGCGCGTTTCAAACAGAAAATGCAGAAAATAAGTTTTGCGCTTGTTGCATATTACGGACGTTTCTTCAAAATGTCGTAGCACATTTTGTATTGAATTTCATGTCTACTACTATAGATTAGAAAATATCAATTATAACAATTGGCATTCTTATGGGAATGAATTATCTAGTTTACTCCAACCTTTGAGCACAAAAAGTGCATAGTTTCATTGGTCGTAGATAACAGTAAAACATAACAAATGGTTCTGACTGTCAGTTGAGTACAAGTTGATAGAAAAAAACGCATCTAGTTTCTATACAGGCAATGTGTATATATTTGAAAATAATTTTTAAATATTAGAATAATTTTTGAAAGTCCATCCCATTTCTTTCCTTGTGGTACGGTCAACTCAGCAGGATATGTGGATAAAATTTCCAAAATACTAGGCCAAGTTTATCTTAAGCGACAACTGAAACATCGGATAACGAATATATGTTAAGTACACCGACATAATATTGGGAGTGCTTCCTGACAAAAAAACATCCCGGAACCCAGTACGTTTGTCTTTTGCGACACTGTGGAAGAATACTTGGTCGCCAAGAATGCTCCTCTAACTTCCCACCGACTTTTCGTCCGCGTGGTCCGACTCCCTCGATGATTCGAACCAGGCTGTATCTTCTCTCCTGTCGTGACCCAGCTACCACACCCTCTCCTGACATCCTACTTGTTCAACAATTCATTCCCAACCACTAGTTTTATACTGCTGTTTCATCCCAGGCCAACTCTTCTCATACTCCCACCATGAGGGTGGATGCCGGTTAACATGACGCCCTGCTCCAATCATATTTCCAGTCTGGTCCGCGGTGATCATCTGATTTCGCGAAGGGAGAAACAACCCCGAGGGTTTTAACACCTTGGATAGGTAACGTCTGCTAATCCCCTTCACTTAAGATTTCGCACGTTTCGGGTCGCTCAACCCCGCCTGTTCGGCGTCTTGGCTGGCATGTCATAGATTTACAGTGATTTGGTGACGTGTCTGCAGTGTGTGACTCAGTCGTGCTAGAGTTCTACAGCCGGCAACTCACGCGACATGATGGCAATGTGTCCCTACTGTCGTCAAAATAGTAGAACCCTGAGTTTGAAACATCACTGTGCCCATTCGGATTGACCTACGATATTGTAAAAAATCTCATTTTAGGCGAAATTTAATACAATTTTATGATATATGAATGAATGAAAAATTAATTAAGAAAAACAATTGGTAACAGCGGTGGAGAAAATTTGGGGCCCGGCTATCGGGCAGGGGTGCCACCCTACTTTAGCTGCCCGTTCCAATAAACCTTTCCTTTCCCCCTGCACTTTTTAAAAAAATCATACAAAATTTTTTGCTACGTTGCTACTTCAAAAAGCTTATATTTATTACTTTCAACCGCTACAAGAAAAGCTTTGTCCCAATCTTCTGCGATGCGGTGCCCAAGAGTTAGTAGAGGACCAATAATAAATAAATTTGAAAAAATAAGAAACACAGATGATTTAAACTTCTTGCATAGATTTGGAAGGGTTTGAACTGTCTTCTGATAAATTTGCAGACAATTTGAAGCAATAAGTCCAAATCTATGAGTTATCAAATCGAGCTACATGAAAGAAAGACAAAAACACCCTGACGTTTTACAGTTTTTTCACCAAAACGCATGTATAAAATCATTTAAAAATTTTTTCATTCATATATCAAAATGGCATTACTGCGTAAAATGAGATCTTTTACAATGACGTATGTCAATCCAAATGGGCACAGTGAGGCTTCAAACTCAGGGCTCTACTATTTTGACGACAGTAGGTTCATATACGTGAAAGGTCCGCAATACATCGAGATAGAATCGGGTCTTGCCCGGATATTCATGTAAATATACTATGCTGTAGTATTGATGGCAGTTGCTGTGTATTAAATAGCTTCCCATCTATGTTCATAATGTATTGAAAAGTTTCCTGGTTGTTCCTTTTAGAATACAGCAATCCGGTTCCGTGAGTATCGCCATGCAACTTAGAAAGCTTTGGGAAAAAAAATACTTAGACCGCGCGGTTGGTTGCATGTAGCTCATTAATTCATTCACTCGAGCTTAATTGCAGATACATATGATTCTATTATCAGCTTACCTGAAAAACCGGACTACCAGCAAGCGTAAACCGTGAAAGTGTTTAATTAATTGCTTGTTCTTAAAGAAGCTACAGAGTTATATCCTGAGAACATCAATTACATCCGCGGCGTGAACCAGATTGTAACGGTCAAACACATCTGCTCGGAATTTTGGGGGTGCGAAGTCAAAAGAAAGGAGACAGCATTTGAGCCAGGGGCAATAAAACCCAGACTTCACGTCGCGCCTAGGGTGTTTCCCAATTTTGGTGACATCGGCTTCTCTATTTCCCCAAGTGTAACCATAGACGTTATTTCCACCTCGATGATATAAACTAAATAATTGGGAAGTAGAGAGATTTTTGGGAGATGTTTCCAGAGCGGTGAGACAGATTTTTTGAGACATTCCGAGCGAGATTGGAAGATGACTGTAATTTTGGTGAAGAGATTGCTGGACAGATGATGGGCATTGTTGGACAGGTCCAAGAGAAGGAGAATAACCGGAAATTGTCCTGAACCAGGGACAAGTAGCGGCGGCGGCTGTGAGGAGGAAATTACTGCGAGAAAGGAGGTGGAATATTCACTAATCTCACATGGTAAATTACACCTGTAACCCCTTTTGCTGACTTTCTATACTGCCAGGTTGGTCCGAGTAGATTTTGTATGATTACATTCTGATCTATGAGAAAGCCCATAATATACTTCCCTGAGTGTAGATTAAAATATTTTTAGTATTTAATGTGTATCATTTTTTATATAAATATATTTGTAGTTTTAATTAAGTAATAATTGCCGTATAAAGATTAAAAATAGCAACATTGAGAGATTAATGAAAAATTGATCAAGTAAATTGTTTAATTTTTTTACTATAAAAGGTTATTAGCCAATCTCCTGTGGTGTAGTGGCTAGCCTCTAGTTGCTGCCTCACAACTCAGAGGTCCTGGGTTCGAATCCTGGCATGTGTTTGGATGTTTGTGTTGTCATGGTCGCGAAGACCGGGATTAAGACTGTTGGAGGATCGATAGGCTGACGACGTGTCAATCCAAATTCGGAATGTGTCATGCAAGATGACAGTCCTCAGTCGACTCAGTAGGCCCAGACCCCCAATGGGCTGTAGAGCCGAATATCGCACTTAAATAATTGATATCTCCCCTATTAATTTCAAGATCAACATCTATTTTCATTTTAAGTTTTTTACTCTTCAGAAAAATGATTGATGTATCTAGTTAAATTTTAAACTGTGTGCAAGAGGTCGCTCTTTGAGTCCCGAATTCTGACAATATTTTTACGTTCTCAGTTCAACATGGATTTGTTTCTTCTTGGCGCGGTTAAAAGAAATCCTGCTTAACTAGCATGGTATTAGTTTTGACACGAAGCAACACGTTTGCCATTGTAGCTGCTCAGCTATATTTTCGCATACCGGAAACTGGCGAGTTTACAACCATTTCTGGGAGCGGACGATTGTAACACACTCTGCAAAGGTCAAGGCAAGTGCTCAGAGCATCTAGTGCGCACTTCTTCAGACGAGGACGAGCTACTGAGCCTCATCATGTGTGATTCGTGAGATGCATCTCAAGCTGCAACCAGCTCTGAATTTAGAATACGCACGCGACTGTGGAAAAATACTGGCACAAAACATTACGCAATGTCCAGGTGGAGCACAAAAGCTTCAGTGCGCAACGAAAATTTTAATGTGTGGAGCTCAGTTTAGTAAATTAACAACACATGCAGTAATCAATAGTTTTAAATCATTCAGTGCTTCAAAAATTAGTTTGACTGTGCACTTGTTGTGTCATAATCTTGGAAAGTAGGATGAAGTCAATACTTAATTAATTATGGTTTTTGAGAAACGGAATACAACGTTGTTTCCAAAATGGCCGTCAAAAAATAATATAAGTTAATTAACATTTCTGAAACTACTATTGAAAATTAATAATGTTTAATAGTCAAATAGCTAGGTAAGAATTACATATAGACAAAAGCGACGTTAGAAAAACTTTATTATGAGCTCGACCATTCTTTTTATAAGTTTGCAGATTGTATGTGAGTTTCCAGAAAACAAATCTGTAGGAGGAATTGAAAGTGTTTCTCCCGATGACGGGACTATTTTAACTACCCTATGATGGCGGGAGTATTTTTGACTCTAAAATAACAGTTCCTCTTAACTTACATGGAACAATCTTGACTATTAGGATAGCGTGAGTATTGTTTGCCTATAGGATATCGGTGTGTTAAATGTATAAGTTTTTGACTATAAGTTACCGTGATTTCTTTAAGTTTCAGTAGATTTATAGACTCGATTGAGTCATCACACCAGTTATGATGTAATTAATGTTCCATTAAAGACTTCAATTTGGCCGACATTACACAAGGCACTATTTTTAGAATGAATTTTGTAGCCTGCATGATGCTTTCAAATATGTTGATCAGATCTTTATGACCTTTTACAAATTTTGATAAAGGACATCATATTGTTTGAATAAACTTATAATGAAGTGGGGGGATTATTTTAATTTAAATAAAAATAAATTATCTGCTCGGATTGTACAAAACAAATTAAATTTATTTATAGCAAAACAAAAAAAACAATAATTACTAAACTTTAGGGTCCAATTTTTTTCAATTTACCACGGCTAATTCAGTTTATAATCTCATTCTGGTCATTTTGTGGGGATTATTGCAGCAGAACAACAGTCATGACACATCTCAGACAATGTGGCACAGACACCCTCCTGTTTTTCCTTTGTGAAATGGCGGTTTCCTCCTCCCTTTAACGCAACTCAGGCAGCTACTGCGTTCAACAGGCGACTCCTTCCGACGGAGGAGTTCTTTCTCGGAATTTTCTGGCCCGAATTAAGTAGACGGGGCACCCTCTGCTCCCTGCTGTAATCTTCTTTTCAGATTAGATAGCCAACAAACTTCTCTCAGTCTCAGGCTACATTAAAATCTTACAATCCCGTCCGATAAACTTCTATACCGTGCCGTGGATCAACCACCACGAACCCTCCATACTTGTTCCTTCTTCCAATCTCCTCGCCTGACTGACGTGCCGTGGATCAAACACCACGCACCCTCTAGACTTCCATGCCCGACTGCCAAGTTTCTCTTTTTCATCCTCGCAGGTAATTCCCTTCAAATACCCCACAATGAGTTGCATGGCGGATCACCTGACCAACAGCCTCCAATCAAAATTAAGCTTGGCCCGCGGTTTCTCTCCCTAATTTATGGCCTTCCAAAATTCCCCGGGTCGAAGAACTTGACTCAGGTTTCAGAATTTTAAGTTCCCAAACAGTGTTTTTGGCACGTTCTGACACTCGATGTCTCGCCTCTCTGGCGCCGTGATGTTTACCTGGACGGCTGTCTCCAATGTGGGGAATTCTTCAAAAAGTGGCAAAATAAAAGACGATTGCCATTACAAACTGAGAAAATGGAAATATATAATGGAAGGAAAGAATAAGCTATGACTGTTTCTTTGTGGAACTGTATTGCCATTATTTCTAGATTTTATATGTCGAAGCCTTATCTACATAAACTTGTTTATGACTTAAAATAGATTATTACTAGATAAGAGAACATTATTTACATACTTCACGTTATCATTAACATAAGTGTCATTAAATAATAAAATCCTTTTCTTGAATTCATGTATAGCAAGTTTTTAAATTTGTAACCAAAAACAGTTGTTATCTGAGACACAGTAACCGCTATTCACCTGACGTGTAATAATTTATATGTAAGAGGGATAGAGCACGTGAATGTTTTATTCGGCGAGTTCCTTGTCGTTAAGGATCAGATCACTCAAGAAATAATTACGAGTTCAATGAAACTGGATCTAGGAAATAAAAGTCTGATAAATAGTATGTTTCAGTAATGTTGAAAACTGATGCTCTTCTTTGAGTTAATTTTTCAACTATTATAGTGCAAGGCCTGTTTGTAAATTTTAATTGTGTGTGTAAAAGCACAGAATTTCTCATCTGGATTAATTTTTAGTTTAAACAATATACAGCTCAAATTTATAAATTGTCCCGATCGTATTTTACTGTTTATAAATTATTTGACGTTATTGACATTATTTATTAACTACTTTATTAATTGGAACAGCAATTATTATGAACTCAAATTAATCTTACCTATTCCCTAAAAATCAGAAGTAGGGAGCAGCAGAATGATTTTCGTTTTATAACAAGAAACGAAAAGGAGGAAAACTAATTAAAGGGAGAAAGGTGCATAAAAATGTAAAATGCGGAAAGCAATTTTCAAGTCATAATGAGCTACTAAATTTATAGTGATAATTTTAAAAATTAGCTAACCACTGCGACTTTGTTCCCGCCGAAATAGTTTTTTTTTATTTTGCCCCTTAAATGAAATAACAGGTACAGAATTTTGCTAAACTTGAATTCATTGAATATATAAAAAGTACGGTATCACCTATTCATGATCTCTTCAGGGCAAACCTTATAATTCGCAGTTGGTATTAAACAGGTTATCATAAGTTTTGGAGACAATAAAATTGAGCAATTATTAAATATTAAAATTTACTGACGCCACAAATAAAACCAACATCGTATCGATGATAAAAAGATGTTATTTTATTCCTCAGGGAGTTTTCTCTCTGCCAACAATAGGCTAATTACGGCGCGAATCCTTCTGCAACAGTAGATGGAGTGCTTCGAAGCGTAACAGATCAAGAGTATAAACAACCCGCATTCACTTTGGTGACTTAAATGCGCGTATAAAATACATATTTGATGTATATTATTATATTAATATCTACTGAAAGATATTGAAATGAAATATGCATGAATATTTACGTTAAATCTTCTGTTTTTAAACCCTCATATTTTCATTGAGCCGTTTCGGAGTCCATTCGAGGACAAACATGCTGTCAGACAGTCTGACAGACAGAGAGATAATTTAAAATGGATAGTATGTATTTCCGACAACCTGAAGATATATAAACTTACTTTCTTAACTATTTCGGTTTAAGGAAATTGTTAACTCTTACGAGAATGAAACAAAATCATGAAATGTAATAATTGATGTGTTTTGGAGGAACGGTGTACATCAAAATTATCACCTGGGGAAACTGGGATGATCATAATCGCAACAAACGCGTCATTGGCTAATTATGTTGATCATTTGATCTGTTCTCCCGTCATTCCTGCCTGAAGTATGTGATCCAGCTGAGTGCAACGCTAAAACAATGACGTCAGGAGCTGACCTTCCTCAGGTTGGAGGTCAGTTTGAAACATTGTGTGCCTCTCACTGGTTCCACAAGGTTTCAGAAGGCGTAGGAGACTCAATTAGACGCAGTCCTAGAGGTAGAAAATAGAAATTTTCTCGTGTCACCGAAGTGCTAAGCAACCACAAACTGCAATGTTCTGTTATCTGTGAATTAAGAAGCGAACTGCAGCAGTCGTTTTCTTACTAATCATCCTACATAGAACATGAACACAATTTAGTCATCATGTAGAACTAGCCAGGGTATGTCAGGAAAGTTTGAGGTCGTTTATTCAGGAAAGTCGTTGGAACTGAATCGATGTTGATATACAGCCAACAAAATTTGTATTAAAACGTAAAATGCATTTCATGGCACAAATTCTGACAAATTTGGAATAAATTACAATATTGTGTGGATTATTAATTATTTCATCAGTCACAATATGGAATTTCTTTGTACATTGACACGAATCCTGTTAAATCTTTCTAGCGTAGTAACTATTTTTATCCAAGAATTTAATACGACTGCTGTATCTTTTTCGACGTTTTTGTATTTTATACTCAGTGGTTTTTATCATTCACAATTATTATATCAACACTGCTCAGCAATGAAAATGTTTCGGGTTCAAAAATAGCTTACTGCACGTAATAAATTCAAAAATCACCACCAAATATAACCGTTCACTCTTGCTTTGAATATATAGTGGCAAGTCTTTTTTTCGATCTTCATTTTTAGTTTAGAGTTTGTTTTTTTGGAACTGACACACCTGTTAAGTGGTCAAATACAACATCTGTTTGTAAGTTGTAAACATAATTATGTATATTGTGTGTTCGTTTAATATTGTCTGTGAACTGACAAAGCCCTAAGGAATACAGATTTTCTTCAGGAGGCTAATCTCTGATGCCATAATATTGGCACGTGCTAGTTAATTCCACAGAAGTGCTGATATTCTAGAATGTAATAATTATCATTTTTCTGGAAGAAGACATGTTGCCTACGGGTAGTAAGAAATGACGTCATTGACCAATTTTAGATCAGAAAGCGAGAAATATGCTTACCGAGGTTTCGAAATAGATATAAAAAGGCGAGGAAAGTTAGGGATGGGCGAGACGTGAGTCAATGAGTTATGGAAGGGACGTGATAGAGATTAGGAGGATGTGATACGGAGTTATATAGAGGGGACATGGAGTATAAACGGTAGTATAGGAAGGCGTTTCGAGAAGTCAAGATGTCTTACGAGTTTGGCAGAGGTGTGAAGACTCACGCAAACAATTCGTATTTATCAATAATATGACCAAGTTTTAGAGCTCACCATTCCCTTAAATAAAGAACTTATTTGATTTTCCATGTTGAAACGTGGTAATTAAATATATATTCTTATGACAGACCAGAGAGATAAGACCCCATTGATGTTACTTTTCATTTAGTTATAAAATTTTAACACAATTTTCATTTAATTCTACCCCTGACTATTTCATTGAGGTTGTAACGGTCAAACGTATCCATCCGGACTTCAGCGGTGAGGAGCCAAAAGAAAAGAGACATTAATTGACAAACATGGGTAATAAAAGTCAGTCATTTGGACGCCAGCAGGGATTCTCTCGCGACCGTTGGAATGCGGCGACTGAGGCTAAAACTTATCGTGGATTATCCCCAAAAACTTGGGGGAGAGGGGCAAGCGATTCCTCCCAGAGAGGAGTAGCAAAAATTTAATTGGTGAATATCCATCCCCGCCAATTTCAAGATATGAATTAAGGAAGTGGGGAAGATTATTAAGAACACTTGCAGAGAGGGAGTGAAAAATAGAATCAGAAGACAGATTGTATACATATGTATACATACGAGAGCAGATGATCAGTTGAAATTAGAGACAGATTGTGGGTACGAGGGTAGATGATCTCATTATCGGACAGACAGTCCGAAGTGACGAGGCTAAGACTGGAAATAGTCCTGAACCACGGGCAATAGCAGCGGCAGATGAGACGTGACAGAGACCAGACCGAAGCCATACGAGGAAGTACAAACGAGGGAAGGCGCTGCTGGGTCCAAATTAAGCTGACACTGCAAATACCCCTGAAGCCTTTTGCCGATTTCATATACTGCCAGGTCCGAGTAGGTTTTATGTGAAATATTTCGCTCTATAAGATGGCCCATAACATACAAATCTGAGTGTAGAGATCTTAAATTTAGTCATATTAACTTTGTACCTTTTTTTTATAAATTTAAATGTGATTATTATAAAACTATATTCAATCTGTGTACATTAATGATAAATAAATGTTAAAATTCAATATAATTTACATTGCTAACTATTGTTCATTATTATCAAATATAAATAATATCGCCCTATTCATTTCAAGGAAAATAAAATATCCCCAACTTATAAATAATACAATTTGTAATAGTTCCTAGTTTCCAACAAATACCATTGTTGGCTTTGCAGATTACTTCTCGTAAAAAAATAGTCAAGGAATAATGTTCCTCTCGCCAATCTAATAAACCAAGAATATATTAAGTTCATTTCAAAAAAGAACTTTAATCGTTAGCCTCTTCACAAAACGAATTTCTCACACTGCCGTCGTTTCATGGTTTTAATATTTAAATTGCTTCTAAATGAAGGCCAGAAAATTGGAAACATAATATTGTTCTTCCTTTCTAAAATAACGGAACGTTGACTCGTGTAAATTGAAATTTGATATACTCCCCCTACACGTTCATCTTAATCACAGTAGTACGCTTTCGAATGTAGTCACGATTTGATCTTTGTTACCTTCTGCGCTAAGCCATGAAGTTTGACTCTGATGGATACTCCAGAGCCAAAGCACCGTATTAGTGATAAAATATGGGATGTTTTTCGAACGTCGTTGATAAAATCGAGTGGAATTCACTAACGATATTTTGGCCAGGCAGTTTCTTTCCTTGTTTTGTGAACGCTATCGTCCTTGGCTCCTTCGCCTTGTGGCGTACCTCATTTCACGCTGTTCAAACACGACTGCCTTGCGTAAAAAGGATTTTGCAGGAAGAGATCCTGTTCGCAGGGAAGAGGAAATATGGAATCTGGGACATGTTTAACAATCATGGCTTCAACCCGTCATAATTACGTCGGAATTAGTTTATTAGCTCAAGTCAAATGGTTGTATTTGTCTTAAGAAGTGCGTATGGTCATTTACGAACGATCATCACGAAAGAAAACCGAATGCTATTACGCGACTGTTTACTGTTAGTTTTATTTTGGATAGAAATTTGAATTTATGATGCTGTTAAATATTGCAGGCGTGTTGAAGTTCTGTCAGTAGTGTTCTGCGTAGGTAGTCAGTTTGAACTTCTCGTTAGAACCCGCGTATGTGGGAAACATATGATTACTACAACAAACACAACTGTTACAAAATCTGAAAGCGAAATGCTTCTCTTGTTAACAGACATTTCCCTAATGACATATGCTAATAATACGATCTAAAATGTTTTTCTTCAATTTTTTAAATTTTATTCTAAACTTTGGTGAATCAAGTTCACGTCCATCAAATGTCTGAACGATCCGGGATCGATTTATAAACCCGAAAATTAGGTAAACCCATTGCGTAACCTGACCACTTCAAGCATAATAATCCAAACATAACTCCCACCAAACAAGTAGTTAGACTTTTCTTTGGACGCGGACCATATGATTCTAAATTAAAACAGTTAAATTTAATAGAATCTTCTACTTGTTCTTTCTTCAAACAGGAAGATGAAACACATTATCACATTGTATGGGAATGTGATTTTTAGAATGAAACCTTTCAGAACTACCGAAAAATGGAACCTTAAAAATTTTAGGATGTGAGGAAATTTACCAATCATTTATTTTTGCCTTGAAACGCGACCGGACGACGACGCGGAATTATACGGAGACGAGCTCTAGGGGACTCAGGGCAGCACGGAACTAAAGCTAGGTTTACACGGGCAGTGATGTTCGTCGAAGTTGGGTTGGCTGTGCACTGCCTACCGTTTACATATTGGGCAGATAACTGCCCACTTCTTCACTGACAATTCTGTGCTAGTGCTGCCCTCACCACAGAACGGGCAGAGAACTCTGATGCATGTTTATACTTCTCTGCCATTTCTTGGCAACTAAGTCAGGTTGGAATGTTGATGATGCATAGTGTCAATATATTGTTTATATCAAGTTGAATATTTTTCCCCTTTGTGTTTTCGCGTACACATAATGTCCATAAACAGGAACTAATCACTTTGTATTTGTGATAGAATAGACGTAACGAGGAAGAGTTCCTGAAAAAGTCAGTCAGTATCACGCTCCTGTACTATAGATACATAAAAATGAAAACAGTTGTTTAGTAATATTGCTTTATATTATTACTACAGAAATCAAGCAATAATAAAAACAGCACATGTACTTTGAAGCTGGTTTTCAGTGTTTAATTGGGTCGGTTTCTATTAGTTATTTTATTCCCCTTAAAGTTGTCAATTACTGAACAGAACGAAATGAATTATTTTTCATTACGTTTGACAGTAGTATGTTTATAGCTATACATCATTCTTTTGCGTATTTTTTTCCAGTTAAAGTTAATGCCGTTGGAGGCTGGACAATAACTATTTTTGGAAAGTTAACCTAAAAATTTATAGGCGATTAGGTGCAACAAACGAACTCTATCCTAAATTATTTCTGAACCAAAATTCTGGTCGCTGTTCACAACAAATATTCACTTACTCTAATCGCACACTATACCAAACTGCACGCGTATTGAAAATGAAAAATACAAATTGTTTACCATCGCGCAATCGATAGTCAACCCTGCCTCACCGTTCACAATCGATAATTGACAACCGTAACTGCCACTAACTGGCCTCCCATGAGGGCAGCGTCTAGGTCGGTGGAGGGGGAACGTCAGTCATGACTGACATACTGTTGACACGCTCCAAGAAAAGTGAGGCAGTGCTCTCGTGTCAGCGATGTATAGGCAGTTGTCAGTGCAGCACTGACGTATGTTGACACGCCACTGACATCACTGCCCCTCGTTTTCTGGCAGTCATCACTGCCCGTGTAAACCTAGCCTAACAGCGAGGCGCAGTTTTTCAAAAGGAGGGAGCAATGCCACACTTGGAAACTTGCAGTTGTGTATTGAGCTGTGGACTGAGTAATGTGGACTCGTGTTCGAGTCCTACTCGATGCAACCTTTTTTTTTTACTTTATTTGCCTTTCATTTCTAGTATTTTCTGTTTCAAGAATGTTCTGTTTCCGAATCGGAGCCTGTCTTACCCAGTATGAGCTTTGTACAGCACTTAGCTGCTAAATAAACATCTATTACCTCTACGTGTGTGTGTGTTACTGTATCTCACGATCCTGCAGAAACGTGACAATATAATTAGCCATAGCTAATAGTTTAAGCTTCGCGTTCATTATTCTGTAATATGAACTTTATGAAATTCCAGAGGGTGATAAGACGACAGGTAAGAGTATTTAAGTAGTTTAATTTAATCGATTTGTTGTAAATGAAAAGACTGGCGGAATAATTTAAGTGAGAATTGTGGTTATGTTATCCTTCTTTATAGATAATTATCGTGATTCTAATACACATACAAAAATATTTTTTCAATTTATACTCTAAATTACGGAGATATATGTCATTTACGTTTGTCATTATGTGACCTCAATCGCGCAGTCAACCCCAAATTAATTTCACAATTAATGCACTATTTAGTACGAAGCAAGTGACGTGATAATTCAAACGTGATTGTAGCTAAATTTATTATAATAGTTGTTCCGTTAATCAACTGATTTAGGTACAAAATTTAGAAATAGATTTCCAAATAATATATGCTACAATTTACCAAAATGCGATAGAAAATCAAGCTTACTCAAAGTTTTTGTACTATATTTTGCATTAATTTGTGTAGAAGTACTAATCATTAGATAGATATTTCAAATATGCCAGCTGATTTTAGCACAAGTTTGGAAAATTTAGTAAATAAAATCCTTTCCACCTTTTAACGAGAGGTCTCTCATCTCAGTGGCTTTCACCAGGTTTCTAACAATGTCTGTACAAGTATTGTTGCAAATCGTACACGAGTTTAAATTTCTATAAATTAGGAGTGCTTAGTTTTGTGCTAACAGTGGTCGACCTCGGAAAAGATAAGGCAAAATAAAATCTGACATTATTGTGTCCCTGTTATATCATATTTATGTTTTTTTTGGTCACTTACAATCAATTTGTGGTTCCAGTTGATGAATACGCCTACATTTATAATTGTATATAATCTATGTTAAATTAACCTTTCTATATCGTTGCTTCGTGTAAAAGTATAACTCTAAAATTGCTCTCCGGGTTTAGAAGGTATCATATTTTTATAATTAACTAACTGGGCGCCCAGCGTTGCCCGAGTATTTATTTATAATAGCCCTGAAATAGTCAGAAATGTTGGATAGTTTCGTTTTATTGCGTCAATCTCTTCCCCATCCGCCCCCACTCAGGGACTGAAGTACGGGCTAAGTTGCACGTTGAATGTCAGAATTTAACGGTGACTTCCGTGTCGCCGATGCCTGTTTCGTTTGTTTTCATGTTATTGATTTGCACCACGCAACTCCACCCCTAACAGCGAGAAAAATTTACACCCACTCCTTATTCCAGATTGCAGAGAACGCGAGTATAAAATTTGATGGAAATTTCTCTTCCCATTTGAGATTGATCTCGGAATTATGTTTACATCCTCTTTGGGGCTGAATTTCAAGTTAAGCGATCTGTTTAATGTCAGCGAATCACATTACTTCGGTTTCGACACAAAGCTCGATAGTTCTATTGTTGTTTTCGTGGGATTAAGATTTTACACAAATAGAGTCGCGGGAAACACTGACCCCGAAAATTATTTGTTTTCGAAAATTTCGACCGTTTTTGTATAATTAAATTTTTTTCTCTCTCCGCTTCCACCCCTAGGGGTGGTGCCGTGTCTCACCCCCACAGTCCCGATTTCAGAACACGTGTACCATATTTGGTTGAAATTACTCCACGTGTTTACATTTATAAAAGTACCCACACACATACGTACGAAATTTGAGCTTATTTTATTTGGCTCGTCCTGATCCTCAGGGAAAGGCAGGCTTCTCCACCTACGCCCCCGTCGCATTCACCAGTTGACAACTTCAATTATTAATGTTGTTAGTTCATTAATGAACTAATAGTTGTAGATTCTCAGTTTCTAGAGGTTGGGTCAATCCAAGCCAAGTGGTCCAGGAAAAAGTAAATTGATATGTTGAGAAAAAAAGTTTTGTTTTGTTATTAAAAGTGCGTCCGGTCACCGTGCTCCAGTTCAGGCAACTCCTAAAAGTGATTCTTTTCATTCTTCATTCATAACACACTTCTTGCAATTTGATGAAGTTCAATTTCTGTTGATGATGATGTATACTAACATTTAACCCCTTCGCGGACAATATGCAGACATGCCCCTATTTATCAACGTAAAATTGACTGCATATGCAGTTTTGTCCGCGAAAGGGTTGAAACAGTTTCTGATTTTGGTATAAAACAATGAAATGATCTGGTTCCTTTAACTTTGAAACAAGAGTTGTAACCTTCCTCTAATATCCTGGAACTGATTTACTGGATATGATGAGAACTCGTAGAGGAATACGTAATTCAATTAACGTTTTCTTTACAAAATAGTTTTCCTCGTTTAAAATGTCGAAATATTTGAAGTATTATATTGATATACCCACTTATCCTACACGTGGAAATCGAGTATTTATTGCTAAGTTTAACAATTTTTTATACTATCTTTGAGCTGAATCTCATAGTTAAACTTTATACCGTAGTTTTCTACTGTAAAGACCTATTATGCGAACAAGTTTCCGATTTTTATCTATAAACTAAACAGAGATTAGCGTCTCAAACATTAAGTAATTTTGAAAAATCCAATTTTGAAGGGGTGTAATTTGTAAAGGAAACGTCAATTACCATTGATAATTTATATAGAGTAACTACACCATTGTGTGTAAGAGCATGGAATTATTGAGGTTCGAAAACTGTTTCTTCTTGGGGAAATTAGCCTACGAAAATGGAATTTTCTTAATTTGGAATCGACAACTTCGTGGTATACAGGATATATCAAAAACTAATATTAGATTAGTAAGTATGGGTTTAACGTGTAGGCCTGAATGTATTGAACACGATGCAGTTATTTTCAAAAGGATACATTATCACAGTCGTGGATAATTTATAAATTCGTAGATACCTGCTATCGCGATAAACGGCGTGTGCTCTACGACAGAAGCGGCGGCCATTTTTGAACTGGACACAATATAAATGAAACAAGATTGGTTCTGAACTGCCAAAACATGAGACAATGAACAAAAGATATATTTCAGGCTGGTGCAGCAACGAATTTCCTTTTTCCTGGTCCACTTGGCTTGGATTGGTCCGGATGGCTTCTTCACGTAACAGTGGCGGCCGGGAATAAACGTAATTATTAGGTAACCATGAGCAACGTTCCACATGAGGATTAGTCGTGACTGAGGTTCGGGCCGTTGCGTCATGGACACAGCCTCCCACAGGCCAAGTTCACAAGGTGGGAAGGTCGCTCGCTTGCGCCATCGACGCAAATACAAAGCCAGATCTGTGACGTCGAGACGGCGCGGCGTTCACCACTCACAGGTGACGTCATGGCCAGTCTAGGAGTTGTTTTGATTCCGCAAGACACTCTTCATTGTCCCGGAGCCAAGTTTCATTCCTTCGGGTCTTTGAATTCGTCGCGTGGGATCAGGCCCAAAATACTCATTCTCGGCGGAGACAATGACAAAAGCACTTTCCGTCGCCTGAAATGAATTTCGTGGACACAAAAATTAATTACTTCTATAAATTCATTTCACGTTCGAGTGCTACAAGAGAATAGTAAAGCGGTTGAAGATTTCATGGTGAAAGGGAAAATGGACGCAGCTTATAGGAAAATATAGGAAACATTAGGCAAGAGGAAAAATATTAGCAAGAACATCAGGAGAGCGGATGGGAAGCTAATTATGGATAAACAAGAAGAAGCAGAAGGAATATCTAGAAGAGCTGTAACGTGGTAGGATCAGTCAGTAATAGAAGAAGAAGAAGAGGAGGTGGATGATGAAGAGTTGGGGGACAAAATTTTAAGGTCAGAGTTTGACAGACCTCAACAATTGTCAAGCGCCAGGGATTGATAACATTCCAGTGGAGTTGATAAGATCGGGCGAAGAAGCAATTTAATGGATGTTCAGGACAGTTTGCGAAATATACGAAACAGGAAGAATCGCAGAATATTTTAGTAAAAACACAATTATACCCATGCCGAAGAACACTGGGCCTCATACATGCGAACAGCGCAAGACAATTAGTTTAGTATCTCAGGCGTGCAAAATATTAACGAAAAAAGTATATAGGAGAATGGAACGTCAAATAGAATGCGAGTTAGGAGAACATCAACTTGGTTTTAGGAAGAATGTAGGACAAGAGGAGCAATGTTGACTATGCGTCTAATTTTAAAAGGCACGATAAGAAAATGCCGGCCTACGTTCATGGCATTTGTAGACTTAGGAAAAGCATTTGAAAATGTGAACTGGAACACACTATTGAAGAACACTGTAATAAAATATCGAGAAAGGAAGCTTATACATAACCTCTACAGAAGACAGACAGCAGTAATTACAATAGAAGATCAAGAATAGAAGCTGTAATCAAGAAAGGAGTAAGACAAGGATGCAGTCTGTTGCCTGTGCTGTTTACTTATATATAAAACAGGCGATGAAGAATGCTAAAACGGAATATGGAAAAGGAATAATACTGCAAGGAGAAGAAATAAAAACCTTACGCTTTGCCGACGATATTGTAGTATGAGGGGAATCAGGAGAAGACTTGGAAACCATAATAAATAGCATGAACGTGGTCCTGGAGAAAGAGTTCAATATGAAGATTAATTGAGGAAAAACCAAGGTAATGGCGTGTAGTTTGGCAAATAATGGAATAACGAAGGCTGTAAGATTGGGAAGGGATATTTTAACGGAAGTTAAGGAATTCTGCTACTTGGGAATCGTAATAACTAGGGATGGTACAAGTATAGGATAGCACAGGCAAGTAAGGCTTTCGCGAAAAAGAGGAATTTTCTTACGTTGCTGAAAATAATCGTCGGGAGTGTGGCATTATAGGGGTGTATAGAATCACTAAGAGGAAGTTCTAAACAGAATAGGGGAAAAGCGAACGGTGAGCAAGAGAAGGGATAGATTAATAGGACACGGTTTAAGACATGAGGGTTCTGTAAAATTAGCATTAGAGGGAAATGTGTGGGGTAAGGACAGAAGAGCGAGGCAAGGAATGGAATCCGCTAAGCAGATTAGGGAGGATGTGGCATGTGCCATTTTGAGAAAATGAAAAGGCTTGCGGAAGATAGGTTAGCATGGAGGGTTGCATCAGACCAGTTTTAGGACTAAATACCAGAACAAACAATATAATTGAAGGGCTGATATTAGTGATGGTTGAGCGTGTTTATCGTCCAGAGGTTGTGGCTCCAGTCCCACGGCTTTTTCTTGTCCGCGTGTCACGACGTCTCACGACGCTCACGTTTCAGACATGGCAGGCAGGCGCAGGTGGTGTTAGAAATGCGAATAATTTCCGCCGGCTGCTCGCAGCGGGTCTTCCAAGAACTTGGGGCACAGCAAAAACGCCGAGGATGCGCACGCAAAAACTGCAGAGCAGCCGAGAATGTAGGTCGAGCGCGATAAACGGAATCTTGCGTGTAAAAAATATCACGCAGCTTATTATGAGAGAGCGACGGCTTTCCCGCTCCAAATTGAGAGTAAAGAACTCTCGGGATTCCACTCGCGATTAAAAATACGTACGAGTTTCAATGGCGCGCTCTGCTTTCGCCGTCTGCGAAATTTAGTTTCTTCAGTTACAGTCATTATATTGATTACGCTGATAGAGTACCTCGGCGGAACGTTTTGTAAATAATCAACCCAGATGGAGACCCAATCATGTTTTATTTAGTTATTCATGAGTTTAATTGAGCAAGAAACGAACGAATAATTTCAACACATGATTTAATATACTTGCGCATTATCACGTGTATATTTGTTGAAATAAATTTCATCATACCTTAGCCATGTTCAGCCTCGGGTTGAGTCCATCCCAAGTGGTCACTTACACTCGACAACTACACATTTCCATTAATTTTGCATAAAGAAAGAGTCATATATGTAATAAACTAGTGTAAAATTTTAGATCGTGATGAACAATACAATGGAAAGTATAGCATTTTATCATTGTAAAACAACTTCCAGACATTTACCGTAATAATTACTTTTACAAATTAAGAACGCAGAAAATATCTGCTTCTCAGATTAGAAAAACTTTTTTGAGGGGATCCTCTCAGAGGCAGTTTCGTACCCGCATATTTTCCCTCTTCCGCAGCTGTTTCCGGGACTCGCCAAACAACATTCCAGCAAGGTAACTATTATAACAACTCGATTTTCTCTAGCCCGTATTTTCCCCCCGGAGTGATTAAGGTCCTCACATAACGAGGCATCGTAATCTGTTTTGGGAGGAGTATGTACTGGGGTCGCAGACCTTGGGCATACGGTAACAGTTGCCCGCTTATCCCATTGGATCAGTCGGCCAGCTGCCTGCTAAAACTGGCCACGGCACGGAGAAGGGAATGCTACGATCGCACAGAAAACTCTTCTCCGGAAGACCTCAGTAGCAGACCTGCCTGATACAGGTTTTCTACGGTTTCCCCTACATGTATTTAAGGCAAATCACCGGGGCTTCTTGCTCTACATTCCATATCCCCCCTTTTCAATTCCGTTCCTATGTAAAGGAGAGATCATCCTCATGTAGCCTGTTGCCCACAGTCCCCCCTCCCCCAATCTAGAAAAAAAAACATTATAAAAATATGAGTGTTGTTCTATTGATAAGCCCGGTAATTGTTTTATGAAAGAATTGAAATGTACCATTTTTGTGCCATTGTTGGTAAACACAAACCTTTTAAAGATATTCCGATAAGTTTTAAGCATATACCAGTCGTAATTTATTGTTGTCAACGTTGTGTAGTGTTAGATGTGCTGTAAGGCGAAGACAAAGTAACTAAATGAATGCAGGATATTAAGTATTTTAATTATAATATTTTAGAAATGAGCTTTCATAATAATACTAAGAAAACAATTTACTTGATCCAAGATTTACATCAATATTACAATTTTTATATTTTCACTATTTATGCCAGCAAATCTTTCTTATTTATCACTACATATATATTTACATAAAAATGATTAAAACTAACAATTTTCTAACCACAAACTCAGGGTCGTATATATTAGGGGCTTTCACATAGATAATCATACAAAATGTACTCGGATCTGGCAGTATAGGGAATCAGCAAAAAGGGTTACAGGTGTATCTCGTAGCCATTTCCTCCTCAGAGTTGCCACCACTATTTGTCCCTGGTTCAGGACAATTTTCGGTTATCCTCCTTCTCTTGGACTACTTGTCCAATAATGACGATCTTCTGTCCATCAATCTCTCTCGAAATATCTCACAAAATCTGTCCTGCCTACTCTCTCGGAATCTCTCACCAAATCTCTCCCGTCTCACCGTTCACGAGAAAAAATCCTTCCCAATGCCTCACAAAATATATCTGCACGCCTTTTTAAAATCTACTCCGCATTCTTTGGTTCATATCACCCAGGTTGCAGGGATGAATATTGACCAATAACATTTATGGTTACACTTGGGGAAACACACCACTCGGTGTCGCAAATAATTGTGAAACACCCCATGCGCGCCGTGTTGTCTGGTTTTATTGCCCCCGGCTCAAATACTGTCTCCTATCTTTTGACTCCACACCGCCAAAAGTCCGAGCAGATGTGTTTGACCGTTACAGTAAATATCCGAATTTCGCGCTTTAATAAAGGTTGGACATATATGTAACGTGCGTATTTAATTTTAATTAATTTTAGTTAAGTATATTTATTTTGTACTTGGGAGGCTGAACGCCAAAGGGAAAAGAGAAAGTTTTGGCTTGGGGTAATAAAAAAAGAGGGAGAGTCGGGGGGAGAACGCGGTGGAGTTGACGCCAGAGCTGGGGTGGGAAGGTTGACTGTCCATGATCAGAACACGTTCACGCAGAAGTGAACATTTACAAAAACACTCGGGTCGAACGAGGAAGAAAGAAAGTCACGCCGGAGGAGTGTAAACGTCCGCTCCGACCTTTTGGTACGCGACGGAGAACGCCGAACGAGGGATCAGATTTGAACGTCGAAATAGCAACCGACTTCCAGGGAGATAGAGACGCTGGTTCGACAAGTGATCACTTTCATCCTCTCCTTATTTGTATGTCGCAAATTTGTTTCGATCAGTCTGCCTGTGTCCCCGGAGAGAAAGAGAAAGCTCACAATTCCCCCCAAAATTTACAAAAATAAATTAAATTTTTACATGTGCAATACCAAATTGGATAAGTTCATGTGGTCTCTGCAACAACATTGAAGACCATTTACTTCGAGATTAATGAGTTTAAACGAAGTCGCTGAAGCATAGAAGGTGAAACTTGCTCCGGCCGCCTAATTCAGGACACCACTCAGAAAAGCATCAATAAAATTCAAAAGACCGTAAACGCAATCTAAAAGGGGGGAGTGAAGTATCTGATGCTGTAGAATCCTCAGCTGAGCGAGTGCATTCCATCCTCCATGAGAAATTGGCCATGGAAAAGCTTTGTGCGCTGTTAGTGCCGCGACTCTTGTCCTTCGATCGGAAAAACATTTCATCGCAGAAAGTGGCAACGTTTAAGCGAAACTTTTTGTGCAAATTCGTAACAGTCGATAAAATCTGAATCCATCACTAAACTCCAGAGAAACAATCTACAGAAGCTGGTGAAAGTGCACCGTAAAAGGCGATGACGGTTTTGTCAGCCGGGAAGCTGATGGCCTCCGTCTTTAGTATTCTCAGGGTATAATATTCATAGATGTACTGGAAAACGGCACGACTGTAACTGTGCCCTATTGTGCTGCACTGTTGGAAGCTGATGGAGAAACGACCAATAACGTGCTGTTTCACCAGGGCAATGCACATAACATTACAGTAGTGCACAAAAGTATACGAGCTGTGATAATGAAAAGTCTCTCATCCACCCTATTCGCCAGATCTAGCACGAGGTGACTTCTTCTTGTTCCTTGGTGGGAAGAAATTTTCATGAAACGAAGAAGTGATCGAGGTCGTGGTGGAGTATTTTACTGAGGTTAGTTCAAATTAGAAACTCGCTGGGTCAAGAGTAAAGCCAAGAAAGCAGACTGTGATGAGAAATAAAAAATAGATTTGTTATGCTTTTTATTTCTTGAAAAACCTTTGTATTGGAACGCTTACCCCCATAATTGTAAGATTTGCGTTACACGTTAAAGATATTGAAAATTTTGACTAAAATTATCCACTGAAAGAAAATATATTTACTTTAAATTCATCGATCATTCGGTCCGGTTTTCCGTATCTATGGAACCTTTCGAAAGAATATATTTGTGGTTCTATCGTAACTCTAAAGGAATTCCGAGACATCCCCATTCTCTATATCTCTATCTCTATTTCTCATTATCTCTCTATTTCCCCATCTCTATCTCCCTCCTCTCTCTACCTCTCCCTCTATCTCTCTATTTCTCTCGCTGTCTCTCTATCTCTCTCTATGACAGTCATACTGAAATGTAATAGATACACTAACACAGAATACATGTTAACTACACTAAATTTTATGTCCATCAGACAAAGAACATATTTCTTAGTTTGTGATTTTTAATTTCAAAATTGTTAACGGAATGTCACCCTCAATATTGTCTAAACATGTTCAACAAGTTGGAGGTAGAACGAGACAAGCACACAATATTCAATTAATGCTAAGAAAAACAAAGAATTCTGAGAAAACTATATTTTACGACGGACTCAAAATGTTCAAAAAAGTGGCAACAAATATTAAAGAGTGAAAGAACATACAAACATTTAAAAGAAAATTGAAGATACTGAAAACATTAATCCCATGTAAATAGTGTGTATAGATTATTTAATTATTCATAAAAGTGTAAAAATTTGTTATTGGTAATATAAAATAATTCTTCATTATATTATATAACAATGTATTATCATTTGTACAAAAAATAGCCAATAGGCTAATAAAGATCAATCAATAAATCAAAAAAACATCTCTATCTCTCTGTCTCTATCTTTCTCTTTCTATCTCTATCTTTATCTCTCTCTAACTCTCTCTATTTCTCTCTCTACCTCCCTATTTCTATCTCTATTTCTCTCTTTCTATGTCCATATATATATCTTAATGTATTTTTAATATGATTATTATTATTGGTTCCTACTTATTTATGCTTTGTTTTAAAAAATGTAAATATTGTGATTATGTGTAATAGCAAAGTATGTATCATTCGTAAAAAATTCGTAGTATAGGCTAATAAAGATCAATCAATAAATCAATCTATTTCTCTATCTCTCTCTCTATCACTATCTCCCCAATCTCACTCTATCTCTCAGGGGACACTGGCTAACTGATCAAAACATAATAGAGGTATAGAAATGAACGTAAGATGGAACAGTTTCATGAATACGCGACTAGAAATCGTTCAGCTCTAAGGTCGGACAAGCATCGCCTTGCTCTACACCAGAAAAGTATTCACAATACCGGGATAATTTTATACAACAGCCTTCCGCCAGAGGTTAAAAATAGTACCTACAAAAGCTTCGTGAAGCAGAGTAAAACTATTCTTTTAAATGGCGCGTTTTACTCGGTACAGGATTTTCTTAATCGTCCTTCTAGTATTTAAATCAAGGTTCCTGCTGCAAGTGTTGAATGAGCTGCCTTATAAAATAGCACATCACATATCTTAAAATTTCTATTCAGTTTTTTCTGCTCTTTTGTTTGTTTGTTTCATGTATTGCCTGGAGCTACGACGGAAGGACAGTTTCCTGGTCGCAGAGCTCCAAGTAGTTAAAACTCCATTCCGTGTTCCTCAGTGTGTGCTTGTTTGTGTTTCCCAGTGTGTGTCCGTGTTGTGTTTATATTGACTTTTGTCTATATACATTTTCTTTTATTAATTTATTTTAAGTTTATTTGTCTTTAATTATGTACTTTATTTTGTTCATTTTTAATTTTTAATGTATGACGTATCCTATTTCCTCAATCGAGGATTAATGGAAACAACAATAAATCTAAATCTAAATCTTACTGTTTGTCGACAGGGTCTCTGCGTGTAAGGCACTTCTCCAGACTCGTCAAGCCGAAACTCGGGCTGAAATGACACTAACATTATTACACATGCACACTCTTTCACCCTCAGTCCTCCGTCACGTAGGTAAACGTAAAAGAGCTGGAGCCCCCATCTAAGTTCTCACCCCGACTCCCTGATTCTCGCCCCCGCATCAAACAACTGTTTCCCTTAAAACGTCATTGTGTACCCTTTTTTGGCGAACCGCTGCCCTAAGACTTCCCGCGCTTTCAATATTTTTTTCTGGCATTTAGTCTCCCAAGAAGAAATAAAACATTTCATTAACTAAATACACGCAGTATTCTATGTAAAATAAAACTGGCTATGTTTGTGAAGAAATAAGGAAGTAATAAAAATTACATTCCATTCCATATTCATTTAGAAAAAATATTTTAACGATTAGTTCTTAACATTTTGATGTTGTGGTATTCAGTCCTAAGACTGGCCTGATGCAACCCTCCATGCAACCAATATTGCGCAAGCATTTTCATTTCCGCATAACTAGCACATCCTAGATCCTCCCTAATCTCCTTAGCGTATTCCATTCTCCCTCATCTGTTCTTACGCCACAGACTTCCCTCTAATGCCAATTTTACCAAACCCTCATGTCTCAAAAAGTGACTATTAATCTATTCCTTCTCTAGGTTAAAGTCCTCCACAATGCTCTTTCTTCACTTATTCTGCTTATAACTTCCTGGTTAGTTACTCTATCCAGCCACCTCATTCTCCTATAGCAATACATTTCAAAATTTCTCTCTTTAACTACAGCCTTCCTTGCCTGTTGTATCCTACTCTTTATGTCTACTATACTTCTACCATCCTTCGTTATTCCGCTGCCCAAGGAGCAGAATTCCGTAAATTCGTTCAAAATATCCCTTCCAAATCTAACATCCTTTTTTATTCCACTGATTGCCGTAATGCACTCCATTACCCTGGTTTTCCCTTCATTTATCCTCATATTGAACTCTTTCTCCAGGACCACGTTCATGTAATTTATTATGGTTTCCAAGTCGTCTTCAGACTCCCCTAATATAGCAATGTCATCGGCAAAGCACAGGGTTTTTATTTATTCCCCTTGCAGTATGATTCCTTTTTCATATTCCGTTTTAATTTTCTTCATCGCCTGTTCTGTATATAACTTAAACAGCATGGGAGACAGACTGCATTCTTGTCCTTCTCCTTTCTTGATTACGGCTTTATTTTCTAGCTCTTCAATTCTAATTACTGGTGTAGTGGTTGTGTATAAGTCTCCTTTGTCAATATTTTATATCTGTGCTCTTCATAATCCTTAATACTGTGATCCAGTACAAATTTTCAAACGCTTTTTCTAAATCTACAAATGCCATGAACGTAGGCCGATTTTTTATCCTGTCTCCTAAAATTCGATTTAGAGTCAATATTACTTCTCTTGTCCCTACATTCTTCCTAAAACCAAACTGATCTTCTCCTAACTCGTATTCTATTTGACGTTCCACCCTCATATATACTATTGTCGTTAATATTTTGCATATATGGGGTATTAAACAAATTGTCCTGTGCCTCTCATCTATCAGACACATTCCTCTTCGGCATATGTATAATTATGTTTTTAATAAAATATTCTACTTTTTTATTACAATATACAAAAGAAGACCGTTTGCTAAATAATTATTTGTTGACCGTAAAATTCTGACAATTATCGAGAATTTGAAAAAGAAAGAGACTAGTTCTTTAAATTCAAGACGATACGAATGATAAAATAAATAAACTTAATATGGATAATTAAAAAATTTCTGATGTAGCTTATGTTTCAATGTGAAAATTGCAAACTGAAGATAATAGTGC